>JAWMAG010000082.1:42500-300000 GCA_037013455.1 Ceratitis rosa | reverse complement strand
TAAATTAAATTAAATTAAAGTAAGTTATATTAAATTAAATTAAATTAAATTAAATTAAATTAAATTAAAGTAATGTAAATTAAACTAAATTTAATAAAATTAAATTAAATTAAGTTAAATTAGATTAAATTAAATTAAATTAAAATAAATCAATTTAAATTAAATTAAATAAAATTAAATTAAATTAAATTAAATTAAACTAAATTAAATTAAATTATATTAAAATAAATTTAATAAAGTAAGTTAAATATAATTAAATGTAATTAAGTTAAATTAAATTAAATTAAATTCAACTAAACTAAATTAAATTAAATTAAATTAAATTAAAATAAATTAAATTAAATTAAATTAAATTAAAGTAAAACAAATTAAATTAAATTAAATTAAGTTAAAGTAAACTAAATTAAACTAAATTAAATTAAATTAAATTAAATTAAATTAAATTAAATGAAATGAAATTAAATTTAATTTAATTAAACTAAATTAAATTAAATTAAAATAAATTAAGTTAAATTATATTAAATTAAATTAAATTAAATTAAATTAAATTAAATTAAATTAAATTAAATTAAATTAAATTAAATTAAATTAAATTAAATTAAAATAAATTGAATTAAATTAATATAAATTAAATTAAATTAATTAAATTAAATTAAATTAAATTAAATTAAATTAAACTAAATTAAATTAAATTAAATTAAATTAAATTAAAGTAAATTAATATAAATTAAATTAAATTAAACTAAATTAAATTAAATTAAATTAAATTAAATTAAGTTAAATTAAATTAAATTAAATTAAACTAAATTAAATTAAAACAAATTAAATTAAACTAAATTAAATTAAATTAAATTAAATTAAAATAAATTAAATTAAATTGAATAAAATTAAATTAAATTAAAATAAAATAAAGTAAATTAAATTAAATTAAATTAAATTAATTTAAATTAAATTAAATGAAACTAAATTAAATTAAATTAAATTAAAATAAATTAAAATAAATTAAATTAAAATAAACTAAATTAAATTAAGTTAATTTAATTTAAATTAAATTAAATTGAATAAAATTAAACTAAATTAAATTAAATTAAATTAAATTAAATTAAGTTAAATTAAATTAAATTAAATTAAACTAAATTAAATTAAAACAAATTAAATTAAATTAAATTAAATTAAATTAAAATAAATTAAATTAAAACAAATTAAATTAAATTAAATTAATTTAAAATAAATTAAATTAAATTAAATTAAAATAAATTAAATTAAATTAAATTAAATTAAATTAAATTAAATTAAGTTAAATTAGATTAAATTAAATTAAATTAAAATAAATCAGTTTAAATTAAATTAAATAAAATTAAATTAAATTAAATTAAATTAAACTAAATTAAATTAAATTATATTAAAATAAATTTAATAAAGTAAGTTAAATATAATTAAATGTAATTAAGTTAAATTAAATTAAATTAAATTCAACTAAACTAAATTAAATTAAATTAAATTAAATTAAAATAAATTAAATTAAATTAAATTAAATTAAATTAAATTAAATTAAATTAAAACAAATTAAATTAAATTAAATTAAATTAAGTTAAAGTAAACTAAATTAAACTAAATTAAATTAAATTAATTTAATTTAAATTAAATTAAATTAAATAAAATGAAATTAAATTTAATTTAATTAAACTAAATTAAATTAAATTAAAATAAATTAAGTTAAATTATATTAAATTAAATTAAGTTAAATTAAATTAAATTAAATTAAATTAAATTAAATTAAATTAAATTAAATTAAAATAAATTGAATTAAATTAAATTAAATTAAATTAAATTAATTAAATTAAATTAAATTAAATTAAATTAAATTAAACTAAATTAAATTAAATTAAATTAAATTAAGTTAAAGTAAATTAATATAAATTAAATTAAATTAAATTAAATTAAATTAAATTAAACTAAATTAAATTAAATTAAATTAAATTAAATTAAGTTAAATTAAATTAAATTAAATTAAATTAAAACAAATAAAATTAAATTAATTTAAATTAAATTAAATTAAATTAAATTAAATTAAATTAAATTTACTTTAATTAAATTAAAATGATTTAAATTATATTAAATTAAATTAAATTAAATTAAATTAAATTTACTTTAATTAAATTAAAATGAATTAAATTAAATTAAATTAAATTAAATTAAGTTAAATTAAATTAAATTAAATTAAATTAAATTAAATTAAATTAAATTAAATTAAATTAAATTAAATTAAAATAAATTGAATTAATTTATTATAAATTAAATTAAATTAATTAAATTAAATTAAATTAAACTAAATTAAATTAAATTAAATTAAATTAAATTAAAGTAAATTAATATAAATTAAATTAAATTAAATTAAATTAAACTAAATTAAATTAAATTAAATTAAATTAAATTAAGTTAAATTAAATTAAATTAAATTAAACTAAATTAAATTAAAACAAATTAAATTAAACTAAATTAAATTAAATTAAATTAAATTAAAATAAATTAAATTAAATTGAATAAAATTAAATTAAATTAAAATAAAATAAAGTAAATTAAATTAAATTAAATTAAATTAATTTAAATTAAATTAAATGAAACTAAATTAAATTAAATTAAATTAAAATAAATTAAAATAAATTAAATTAAAATAAACTAAATTAAATTAAGTTAATTTAATTTAAATTAAATTAAATTGAATTAAATTAATTTAATTTAAATTCAATTAAATTAAATTAAATTAAAATAAATATAATAAAATTAAACTAATTTAAATTAAATTATATTAAATTAAATTAAATTAAATTAAATTAAATTAAAATAAATTAAATTAAAACAAATTAAAGTAAATTAAATTAATTTAAAATAAATTAAATTAAATTAAATTAAAATAAATTAAATTAAATTAAATTAAATTAAATTAAATTAAATTAAGTTAAATTAGATTAAATTAAATTAAATTAAAATAAATCAATTTAAATTAAATTAAATTAAATTAAATTAAATTAAATTAAATTAAATTAAATTAAATTAAATTAAAATAAATTGAATTAAATTAATATAAATTAAATTAAATTAATTAAATTAAATTAAATTAAATTAAATTAAATTAAACTAAATTAAATTAAATTAAATTAAATTAAATTAAAGTAAATTAATATAAATTAAATTAAATTAAACTAAATTAAATTAAATTAAATTAAATTAAATTAAGTTAAATTAAATTAAATTAAATTAAACTAAATTAAATTAAAACAAATTAAATTAAACTAAATTAAATTAAATTAAATTAAATTAAAATAAATTAAATTAAATTGAATAAAATTAAATTAAATTAAAATAAAATAAAGTAAATTAAATTAAATTAAATTAAATTAATTTAAATTAAATTAAATGAAACTAAATTAAATTAAATTAAATTAAAATAAATTAAAATAAATTAAATTAAAATAAACTAAATTAAATTAAGTTAATTTAATTTAAATTAAATTAAATTGAATAAAATTAAACTAAATTAAATTAAATTAAATTAAATTAAATTAAGTTAAATTAAATTAAATTAAATTAAACTAAATTAAATTAAAACAAATTAAATTAAATTAAATTAAATTAAATTAAAATAAATTAAATTAAAACAAATTAAATTAAATTAAATTAATTTAAAATAAATTAAATTAAATTAAATTAAAATAAATTAAATTAAATTAAATTAAATTAAATTAAATTAAATTAAGTTAAATTAGATTAAATTAAATTAAATTAAAATAAATCAGTTTAAATTAAATTAAATAAAATTAAATTAAATTAAATTAAATTAAACTAAATTAAATTAAATTATATTAAAATAAATTTAATAAAGTAAGTTAAATATAATTAAATGTAATTAAGTTAAATTAAATTAAATTAAATTCAACTAAACTAAATTAAATTAAATTAAATTAAATTAAAATAAATTAAATTAAATTAAATTAAATTAAATTAAATTAAATTAAATTAAAACAAATTAAATTAAATTAAATTAAATTAAGTTAAAGTAAACTAAATTAAACTAAATTAAATTAAATTAATTTAATTTAAATTAAATTAAATTAAATAAAATGAAATTAAATTTAATTTAATTAAACTAAATTAAATTAAATTAAAATAAATTAAGTTAAATTATATTAAATTAAATTAAGTTAAATTAAATTAAATTAAATTAAATTAAATTAAATTAAATTAAATTAAATTAAAATAAATTGAATTAAATTAAATTAAATTAAATTAAATTAATTAAATTAAATTAAATTAAATTAAATTAAATTAAACTAAATTAAATTAAATTAAATTAAATTAAGTTAAAGTAAATTAATATAAATTAAATTAAATTAAATTAAATTAAATTAAATTAAACTAAATTAAATTAAATTAAATTAAATTAAATTAAGTTAAATTAAATTAAATTAAATTAAATTAAAACAAATAAAATTAAATTAATTTAAATTAAATTAAATTAAATTAAATTAAATTAAATTAAATTTACTTTAATTAAATTAAAATGATTTAAATTATATTAAATTAAATTAAATTAAATTAAATTAAATTTACTTTAATTAAATTAAAATGAATTAAATTAAATTAAATTAAATTAAATTAAGTTAAATTAAATTAAATTAAATTAAATTAAATTAAATTAAATTAAATTAAATTAAATTAAATTAAAATAAATTGAATTAATTTTTTATAAATTAAATTAAATTAATTAAATTAAATTAAATTAAACTAAATTAAATTAAATTAAATTAAATTAAATTAAAGTAAATTAATATAAATTAAATTAAATTAAATTAAATTAAACTAAATTAAATTAAATTAAATTAAATTAAATTAAGTTAAATTAAATTAAATTAAATTAAACTAAATTAAATTAAAACAAATTAAATTAAACTAAATTAAATTAAATTAAATTAAATTAAAATAAATTAAATTAAATTGAATAAAATTAAATTAAATTAAAATAAAATAAAGTAAATTAAATTAAATTAAATTAAATTAATTTAAATTAAATTAAATGAAACTAAATTAAATTAAATTAAATTAAAATAAATTAAAATAAATTAAATTAAAATAAACTAAATTAAATTAAGTTAATTTAATTTAAATTAAATTAAATTGAATTAAATTAATTTAATTTAAATTCAATTAAATTAAATTAAATTAAAATAAATATAATAAAATTAAACTAATTTAAATTAAATTATATTAAATTAAATTAAATTAAATTAAATTAAATTAAAATAAATTAAATTAAAACAAATTAAAGTAAATTAAATTAATTTAAAATAAATTAAATTAAATTAAATTAAAATAAATTAAATTAAATTAAATTAAATTAAATTAAATTAAATTAAGTTAAATTAGATTAAATTAAATTAAATTAAAATAAATCAATTTAAATTAATTTAAATAAAATTAAATTAAATTAAATTAAATTAAATTAAACTAAATTAAATTAAATTATATTAAAATAAATTTAATAAAGTAAGTTAAATATAATTAAATGTAATTAAGTTAAATTAAATTAAATTAAATTCAACTAAACTAAATTAAATTAAATTAAATTAAAATAAATTAAATTAAATTAAATTAAATTAAATTAAATTAAATTAAATTAAAACAAATTAAATTAAATTAAATTAAATTAAGTTAAAGTAAACTAAATTAAACTAAATTAAATTAAATTAATTTAATTTAAATTAAATTAAATTAAATAAAATGAAATTAAATTTAATTTAATTAAACTAAATTAAATTAAATTAAAATAAATTAAGTTAAATTATATTAAATTAAATTAAGTTAAATTAAATTAAATTAAATTAAATTAAATTAAATTAAATTAAATTAAATTAAAATAAATTGAATTAAATTAAATTAAACTAAATTAAATTAAATTAAATTAAATTAAGTTAAAGTAAATTAATATAAATTAAATTAAATTAAATTAAATTAAATTAAATTAAACTAAATTAAATTAAATTAAATTAAATTAAATTAAGTTAAATTAAATTAAATTAAATTAAATTAAAACAAATAAAATTAAATTAATTTAAATTAAATTAAATTAAATTAAATTAAATTAAATTAAATTTACTTTAATTAAATTAAAATGATTTAAATTAAATTAAATTAAATTAAATTAAATTAAATTAAATTTACTTTAATTAAATTAAAATGAATTAAATTAAATTAAATTAAATTAAATTAAGTTAAATTAAATTAAATTAAATTAAATTAAATTAAATTAAATTAAATTAAACTAAGGTAAATTAAATTAAATTAAATTAAATTAAAGTAAATTAAATTACATTAAATTAAATTAAATTAAATTAAATTAAATTAAACTAAATTAAATTAAATTAAATTAAATTAAATTAAATTAAGACAAATTAAATTAAATTAAATTAATTTAAAATAAATTAAATTAAATTAAATTAAAATAAATTAAATTAAATTAAATTAAATTAAGTTAAATTAAATTAAATTAAAATAAAATAAAGTAAATTAAATTAAATTAAATTAAATTAAATTAAATTAAATTAAACTAAATTAAATAAAATTAAATTAAATTAAATTATATTATATCAAATTAAATTAAATAAATTAAATTAAATTAAATTAAATTAAATTAAATTAAAGTAAATTTAATTAAATTAAATTAAATTAAAGTAAATTAAATTAAACTAAATTAAATTAAATTAAATTAATATAAAATAAATTAAAATAAATTAAATTAAATTAAATTATATCAAATTAAATAAAATAAAATAAATTAAATTAAATTAAATTAAATTAAATTAAATTAAATTAAATTAAAGTAAATTTAATTAAATTAAAATAAATTAAAGTAAATTAAATTAAACTAAATTAATTTAAATTAATTTAATATAAAATAAATTAAAATAAATTAAATTAATTTAAATTAAATTAAATTAATTTAATTTAATTTAAATTAAATTAAATTAAATTAAATTAAATTAAATTAAAGTAAATTTAATTAAATTAAATTAAAATAAAATAAAGTAAATTAAATTAAATTAAATTAAATTATATCAAATTAAATTAAATAAATTAAATTAAATTAAATTAAATTAAATTAAAGTAAATTTAATTAAATTAAATTAAAGTAAATTTAATTAAATTAAATTAAATTAAAGTAAATTAAATTAAACTAAATTAAATTAAATTAAATTAATATAAAATAAATTAAAATAAATTAAATTAAATTAAATTATATCAAAGTAAATTAAATAAAATAAATTAAATTAAATTAAATTAAATTAAATTAAATTAAATTAAATTAAATTAAAGTAAATTTAATTAAATTAAATTAAATTAAAGTAAATTAAATTAAACTAAATTAAATTAAATTAAATTAATATAAAATAAATTAAAATAAATTAAATTAAATTAATTTAAATTAAATTAAATTAAATTAATTTAAATTAATTTAAATTAAATTAAATTAAATTAATTTAATTTAAATTAAATTAAATTAAATTAAATTAAATTAATTTAAATTAAATTAAATTAAATTAAATTATATCAAATTAAATTAAATAAATTAAATTAAATTAAATTAAATTAAATTAAATTAAATTAAAGTAAATTTAATTAAATTAAATTAAATTAAAGTAAATTAAATTAAACTAAATTAAATTAAATTAAATTAATATAAAATAAATTAAAATAAATTAAATTAAATTACTTTAAATTAAATTAAATTAAATTAAATTAAAACAAATAAAAAAAATTAAATTAATTTAAATTAAATTAAACTAAATTAAATTAAGGTAATTTAAATAAAATTAAATTAAATTAATTTAAATTAAATTAAATTAAATTAAATTTAATTAACTTAAATTAAATAAAATAAAATTAAATTAAATTAAATTAAATTAACTTAACTTAAATTAAATAAAATAAAATAAAATTAAATTAAATAAAATTAAATTACATTTAAATAAATTACATTAAATTATATTAAATTAAATAAATTAAATAAAACTAAATTAAATTAAATTAAACTAAATTTAACTAAATTAAATTAAATTAAATTAAAATAAGTTATATTAAATTAAATTAAATTAAATTAAATTAAATTTAAAATTAAATTATATTAAATTAAATTAAATTAAATTAAATTAAATTAAATTAAATTAAATCAAATTAAATTAAATTAAATTAAATTATATTAAATTAAATTAAATTAAGATAAAATAAATTAAATTAAATTAAATTAAATTAAATTTGATTTAATTAAATTATATTAAATTAAATTAAATTAAAATAAATTAAATTAGAGTAAGTTAAATTAAACTAAATTAAATTAAATTAAATTAAATTAAATTAAATTAAGTTAAATTAAATTAAATTATATTAAATTAAATTAGGTTGAATTAAATTAAATTAAATTAAATTAAATTATATTAAAATAAGTTGAATAAAATTAAATTAATTTAAATTAAATTAAATTAAATTAAATTAAATTAAATTAAAGTAAATTAATATAAATTAAATTAAATTAAATTAAATTTAACTAAATTAAATTAAATTAAATTAAATTAAACTAAATTAAATTAAATTAAATTAAATTAAATTAACTTAAATTATATTAAATGAAATTAAATTAAATTAAATTAAATTAAATAAAATTAAATTAAATTAAAATAAATTAAATTAAATTAAATTAAATTAAGTTAAAGTAAATTAAATTAAACAAAATGAAATTAAATTAAATTAAATTTAATGAAATGAAATTAAATTAAATTAAATTGAATTAAAATAAATTAAATTAAATTATATTAAATTAAATTAAGTTAAATTAAATTAAATTAAATTAAATTAAATTAAATTAAAATAAATTGAATTAAATTAAATTAAATTAAATTAAATTAAATTAAATTAAATTAGACTAAATTAAATTAAACTAAATTAAAGTAAATTAATATAACTTAAATTAAATTAAATTGAATTAAATTAAATTAAATTAAACTAAATTAAATTAAATTAAAATAAATTAAATTAAATTAAAATAAATTAAATTAATTCGAATCAAATTAAATTAAATAAAATTAAATTAAATAAAATTAAATTAAATTAAATTAAAATAAAATAAATTAAATTAAATTAAATTAAATTAAATTAAATTTGATTTAATTAATTTATATTAAATTAAATTAAATTAAAATAAATTAAATTAGAGTAAGTTAAATTAAACTAAATTAAATTAAATTAAATTAAATTAAATTAAATTAAATTAAATTAAATTATATTAAATTAAATTAGGTTGAATTAAATTAAATTAAATTAAATTAAATTAAAATAAGTTGAATAAAATTAAATTAATTTAAATTAAATTAAATTAAATTAAATTAAAGTAAATTAATATAAATTAAATTAAATTAAATTAAATTAAACTAAATTAAATTAAATTAAATTAAATTAAATTAAACTAAATTATATTAAATTAAATTAAATTAAATTAAAACAAATTAAATTAAACTAAATTAAATTAAATTAAATTAAGTTAAATTAAAATAAATTAAAATAAATTGAATTAAATTAATTAAATTAAATTTAATTGAATTCAATTTAATTAAATTAAATTAAACTAAATTAAATTAAATTAAATAAAAATAACTTAAATTAAATAAAATTAAAGTAAGTTAAATTAAACTAAATTAAATTAAATTAAATTAAATTAAATTATATTAAATTAAATTAAATTATATTAAATTAAATTAAGTTGAATTAAATTAAATTAAATTAAATTAAATTAAATTAAATTAAATTAAAATAGGTTGAATAAAATTAAATTAAATTAAATTAAATTAAATTAAGAAAATTAATATCAATTAAATTAAACTAAATTAAATTAAATTAAACTAAATTAAATTAAATTAAATTAAATTAAATTAAATTAAATTAAATTAAATTAAAATAAATTGAATTAAATTAAATTAAATTAAAATAAATTAAATTAAAATAAATAAAAATAAATTAAATTAAATTAAATTATATTAAATTAAATTTAATTTTGTTAAATTAAACTAAATTAAATTAACTTAATTTAAACTAAATTAAATTAAACTAAATTAAACTAACTTAAATTAAATTAAAATAAATTAAATTAACTTAAATTAAATTAAACTAAATTAAATTAAATTATATTAAAATAAATTTAATAAATTCAGTTAATTATAATTAAAAGTAATTAAGTTAAATTAAATTAAATTAAATTAAACTAAACTAAACTAAATTAAATTAAATTAAATTAAATTAAATTAAATTAAATTAAATTAAATTAAATTAAATTAAATTAAATTAAATTAAATTAAATTAAATTAAATTAAATTTAATTAAATTAAAATAAATTAAATTAAATTAAATTAAATTCAGTTAAAGTAAATTAATTTAAAATAAATTAAATTTAATTAAATTTAATTAAATTAAATGAAATTAAGTTAAATTAAGTTAAAGTAAACTAAATTAAACCAAATTAAATTAAATTAAATTAAATTAAATAAAATTAAATTAAATGAAATGAAATTAAATTAAATTTAATTAAACTAAATTAAATTAAATTAAAATAAATTAAGTTAAATTATATTAAATTAAATTAAATTAAATTAAATTAAATTAATTTAAATTAAATTAAATTAAATTAAATTAAACTAAATTAAACTAAATTAAATTAAATTAAATTAAATTAAAGTAAATTAATATAAATTAAATTAAATTAAATTAAATGAAACTAAATTAAATTAAATTAAATTAAATTAAGTTAAATTAAAATAAATTAAATTAAATCGAATTAAATTAAATTAAATTAAATTAAATTAAATTAAATTAAATAAAATTAAATTAAATTAAATTAAATTAAAATAAAATAAAATAAATTAAATTAAATTAAATTAAACTAAATTAAATTAAATTAAATTTGATTTAATTAAATTAAATTAAATTAAATTAAATTAAATTAAATTATATTAAATTAAATTAAATTAAATTAAATTAAAATAAATTAAATTAAATTAAAGTAAGTTAAATTAAACTAAATTAAATTAAATTAAATAAAATAAAATTAAATTTAATTAAAATAAATTAAATTAAATTAAATTAAACTAAATGAAATTAAATTATTTTAAAATAATTTAAATAAATTAAATGAAATTTAATTAAATGTAGTTAAATTAAATTAAATTAAATTAAATTAAACTAAACTAAATTAAATTAAATTAAATTAAATTAAATTGAATTAAATAAAATTAAATTAAATTAAAATAAAATAAAGTAAATTAAATTAAATTAAATTAAATTAAATTAAATTAAACTAAATTAAATTAAATTAAATTAAATTAAAATAAATTAAATTAAAAAAAAATAAATTAAGTTAATTTAATTTAAATTAAACTAAATTAATTTAAAATAATTTAATTTAAATTATATTAAATTAATTTAAATTAAATTAAATTAAATTAAATTAAACTAAATTAAACTAAAATAAATTAAATTAAATTAAATTAAAGTAAATTAATATAAATTAAATTAAATTAAATTAAATTAAACTAAATTAAATTAAATTAAATTAAGTTAAATTAAAATAAATTAAATTTAATCGAATTAAATTAAATTAAATTAAATTAAGTTAAATTGAATTAAATTAAATTAAATTAAATTAAATAAAATTAAATTAATTTAAATTAAAATAAAATAAATTAAATTAAATTAAATTAAATTAAATTAAATTAAATTAAATTAAATTAAATTAATTTATATTAAATTAAATTAAATTAAACTAAATTAAAATAAATTAAATTAAATTAAATTAAAGTAAGTTAAATTAAACTAAATTAAATAAAATAAAATAAAATAAAATGAAATTAAATTAAATTAAATTAAATTAAACTAAATTAAATTAAATTATTTTAAAATAAATTAAATAAATTAAATTAAATTTAATTAAATGTAGTTAAATTAAGTTAAATTAAATTAAATTAAATTAAATTTAACTAAACTAAATTAAATTAAATTAAATTAAAGTAAATTAATATAAATTAAATTAAATTAAATTAAATTAAATTAAACTAAATTAAATTAAATTAAACTAAATTTAATTAAATTAAATTAACTTAAACTAAATTAAACTAAATTAAATTAAATTAAATTAAATTTAATTAAATTAAAACAAATTATATAAAATTAAATTAAAATAAATTAAATTAAATTAAAATAAATTAAATTAAATTGAATTAAATTAAATTAAATTAAATTAAAATAAAATAAAGTAAATTAAATTAAATTAAATTAAATTAAACTAAATTAAATTAAATTAAATTAAACTAAAATAAATTAAAATAAATTAAATTAAAATAAATTAAATTAAGTTAATTTAATTTAAATTAAACTAAATTAAATTAAATTAATTTAATTTAAATTAAATTAAATTAAAATAAATAAAATAAAATTAAATTATTTTAATTTAAATTAAATTAAATTAAAATAAATAAAATAAAATTAAATTAATTTAAATTAAATTAAATTAAATTAAATTAAGGTAAATAAAATTAAATTAAAATAATTTAAATTAAATTAATTTAAATTAAAGTAAGTTAAATTAAATTAAATTAAATTAAATTATATTAAAATTAATTAAATTAAATTAAACTAAATTAAACTTAATTAAATTAAATTAAATTAAATTAAGTTGAATTAAATTAAATTAAATTAAATTAAATTAAAATAAATTGAATTAAATTAAATTAAATTAAATTAAACTAAGTTTAATTAAACTAAATTAAATTAAATTAACTTAAATTAAAGTAAATTAATATAGACTAAATTAAATTAAATTAAATTAAACTAACTTAAATTAAATTAAATTAAATTAAACTAAATTAAATTAAATTAAATTAAATTAACTTAAACTAAATTAAATTAAATTAAATTAAATTAAAAAAATTAAATTAAAATAAATTAATGTAGATTAAATTAAATTAAAATAAATTAAATTAAAATAAATTAAATTAAAATAAATTAAATTAACTTAAATTAAATTAAATTAAACTAAATTAAATTAAATTAAATTAAATTAAATTAAATTAAATTAAATTAAATTAAATTAAATTAAATTAAATTAAACTAAATTAAATTAAATTAAATTAAATTAAATTAAAATAAATTGAATTAAATTAAATTAAATTAAACTAAGTTTAATTAAATTAAATTAAATTAAATTAAATTAAATTAAATTAATTTAAATTAAATTAAATTAAATTAAATTAAATTAAATTAAATTAAAATAAATTGAATTAAATTAAATTAAATTAAATTAAATTAAATTAAATTAAATTAAATTAAATTAAACTAAATTATTTTAAAGTAAATTAATATAAATTAAATTAAATTAAAATAAATTAAAATAAATTAAACTAAATTAAACTAAATTAAATTAAATTAAATAAAATTAAACTAAATTAAAATAAATTAAATTAGTTCGAATCAAATTAAATTAAATAAAATTAAATTAAATAAAATTAAATTAAATTAAATAAAATTAAATTAAATTAAATTAAAATAAAATAAATTAAATTAAATTAAATTAAATTAAATTAAATTAAATTAAATTAATTTATATTAAATTAAATTAAATTAAACTAAATTAAAATAATTTAATTAAATTAAATTAAAGTAAGTTAAATTAAACTAAATTAAATTAATTTAAATAAAATAAAATTAAATTAAATTAAATTAAATTAAATTAAATTAAATAAAATTAAACTAAATTAAATTAAATTATTTTAAAATAAATTAAATAAATTAAATGAAATTTAATTAAATGTAGTTAAATTAAGTTAAATTAAATTAAATTAAATTAAATTAAACTAAACTAAATTAAATTAAATTAAATTAAAGTAAATTAATATAAATTAAATTAAATTAAATTAAATTAAATTAAACTAAATTAAATTAAATTAAATTAAATTAAACTAAATTAAATTAAATTAAATTAACTTAAACTAAATTAAACTAAATTAAATTAAATTAAATTAAATTTAATTAAATTAAATTAAATTAAAATAAAATAAAGTAAATTAAATTAAATTAAATTAAATTAAATTAAATTAAATTAAACTAAATTAAATTAAATTAAATTAAACTAAAATAAATTAAAATAAATTAAATTAAAATAAATTAAATTAAGTTAATTTAATTTAAATTAATCTAAATTAAATTAAATTAATTTAATTTAAATTAAATTAAATTAAAATAAATAAAATAAAATTAAATTATTTTAATTTAAATTAAATTATTTTAATTTAAATTAAATTAAATTAAAATAAATAAAATAAAATTAAATTAATTTAAATTAAATTAAATTAAATTAAATTAAGGTAAATTAAATTAAATTAAAATAATTTAAATTAAATTAATTTAAATTAAAGTAAGTTAAATTAAACTAAATTAAATTAAATTAAATTAAATTAAAATAAATTAAATTAAATTAAATTATATTAAATTAAATTAAGTTGAATTAAATTAAATTAAATTAAATTAAATTAAATTATATTAAATTGAATTAAATTAAATTGATTTAAATTAAATTAAATTAAATTAAATTAAACTAAAGTTATATAAATTAAATTAAATTAAATTAAATTAAAGTAAATTAAATTAAACTAAATTAAATTAAATTAAATTAAATTAAATTAAACTAAATTAAATTAAATTAAATTAAATTAAATTAATTTAAATTAAATTAAATTAAATTAATTTAAATTAAATTAAATTAAATTAAATTAAATTAAATTAAATTAAATTAAATTAAAATAAATTGAATTAAATTAAATTAAATTAAATTAAATTAAATTAAAGTAAATTAATATAAATTAAATTAAATTAAATTAAATTAAACTAAATTAACTAAATTAAATTAAATTAAATAAAATTAAACTAAATTAAAATAAATTAAATTAGTTCGAATCAAATTAAATTAAATAAAATTAAATTAAATAAAATTAAATTAAATTAAATAAAATTAAATTAAATTAAATTAAATTAAAATAAAATAAATTAAATTAAATCAAATTAAATTAAATAAAATTAAATTAAATAAAATTAAATTAAATTAAATAAAATTAAATTAAATTAAATTAAAATAAAATAAATTAAATTAAATTAAATTAAATTAAATTAAATTAAATTAAATTAAATTAAATTAAATTTGATTTAATTAAATTAAATTAAATTAAATTAAATTAAAATAAATTAAATTAAATTAAATTAGAGTAAGTTAAATTAAACTAAACTAAATTAAATTAAATTAAATTAATCTTAATTTAATTTAATTAAATTAAATTAAATTAAATTAATTTAAATTATATTAAATTAAATTAGGTTGAATTAAATTAAATTAAATTAAATTAAATTAAAATGAGTTGAATAAAATTAAACTAAATTAAATTAAACTAAATTAAATTAAAGTAAATTAATATAAATTAAATAAAATTAAATTTAACTAAATTAAATTAAATTAAATAAAATTAAATTAAATTAAATTAAATTAAATTAAATTAAATTAAACTAAATAAAATTAAATTAACTTAAATTAAATTAAATTAAATTAAATTAAATTAAATTAAAACAAATTAAATTAAACTACATTAAATTAAATTAAATTAAATTAAATTAAATTAAAATAAATTAAAAAAAATTAAAATAAATTGAATTAAATTAAATTAAATTAAATTAAAATAAAATAAAGTAAATTAAATTAAATTAAATTAAATTAAATTAAATTAAATTAAATTAAATTAAATTAAACTAAATTAAATTAAATTAAATTAAAATAAATTAATTTAATTTAAAATAAATAAAATAAAATTAAACTAATTTAAATTAAATTAAATTAAATTAAATTAAAATAAATCAATTTAAATTAAATAAAATAAAATAAAATTAAATTAAATTAAATTAAATTAAATTAAATTAATTTAAATTAAATTAAACTAAATTAAATTAAATTATATTAAAATAAATAAAATAAAATAAATTAAATTTTATTAAATGTAATTAAAATAAATTAAATTAAATTAAATTAAATTAAACTAAACTAAATTAAATTAAATTAAATTAAATTAAATTAAATAAAATTAAATTAAAATGAAATAAAGGAAATTAAATTAAAATAAATTAAATTAAATAAAATAAAATTAAATTAAATTAAACTAAATTAAATTAAACTAAATTAAATTAAATTAAACCAAATTAAATTAAATTATATTAAAATTGATCGTGGATATGTAGGTAAAAGGAAAAAAGTGAAAAACAACAATATGTGAAAGCGGCACACAAATTAAATTAAATTAAATTAAACTAAATTAAATTAAATTAAATTAAATTAAAATAAATTAAAAGAAATTAAATTAAAATAAATTAAATTAAATTAAATTAAGTTAATTTAATTTAAATTAAACTAAATTAAATTAATTTAATTTAATTTAAAATAAATTAAATTAATTTAAAATAAATAAAATAAAATTAAATTAATTTAATTTAAATTAAATTAAATTAAAATAAATAAAATAAAATTAAATTAATTTAAATTAAATTAAATTAAATTAAATTAAGGTTAATTAAATTAAATTAAATTAATTTAATTTAATTTAAATTAAATTAAATTAAATTAAATTAAATTAAATTAAATTAAATTAAATTAAACTAAAGTAAGTTAAATTAAATTAAATTAAATTAAATGAAATTAAATTAAATTTGTTAAAGATGTATGGCAACGCCAATGTATTGCGAGTAACGAGTAACTAAACTTAAGACTTATGTACATATATACCTTATAACATTGTATTAAGGAGTCAGTCGCATTTTGAATATTAAACGAATTTGATTACTTAAATACGTCTTTCTCTGGTATTTCTCTTGGTGGTTGCCAACCTTGGTTATGGGCCCAGAGACGCGTGGAAGTATCTAGAAGCTCAGAGACACGAAGAAGATTTTTGAAGCCTTAAGATTTTGCGACTAAGATGAATTAAACTTGTAAAGACAAGGTGAAAACATCAGTTAAAAATGAGTGCTAATGGTTTGCTGCAAATCGAAAAGTTAGATGGTCACAACTATGGCAGCTGGAGTGTGCAGATGAGAAGAATCCTCATACACTCAGATTTATGGAAAGTTGTTAGCGGAAAATTTGTGAAGACAGAAGCGGTAAGCGAGAAGTGGGATGAACTGGATGAGAAGGCGTTAGCCACGTTAACTCTCGGTGTAAAGACGTCGCAGCTGATGCACATCAGGAAATGTAAAACTTCTATGGAGGCGTGGATGGTGTTGCAGAATTTATACAAATCTACTGGTCCTGTACGCAAGGTATCTTTGTACAAGAAACTAATGAACATGAAGATGGAAGAAAGTGATGAGGTTCAGAAGCACCTGAACGATTTTAGTAATGTTGCTGACAAGTTAGCCGAAATGGACACTGCATTGCCAGATGAGCTACTGGTAGTTATGCTGTTGTCAAGTTTGCCCAAAAGTTTTGATAACTTTGTAATTGCAATGGAAACGAGAGATAAGCTACCTACGTTTAATTTTGTGACTGCGAAAATCATCGATGAAGCTGAACGCAAACGGGATAAGCCGATCGAAAACAGCGGTATTCATGTATATGCACAGGCAAATTCTAGAAAAATAAACAACAACAATAAACAGGAAGAACAAAGTAAAAGTAAAAGCAGAAAAGAATTGAAATGTTATGCATGCGGTCGACCGGGTCATTTTGCGTCGAAATGCAGAGACAAAGATAAGAGGAGAAATATGAACGGTGAGCAGAAGTCGTTTACAATGTTAGCAGCAACAAATGCTTCGATATTCAACTCCCCTTCGTGGTGCGTCGATAGCGGCGCTACAGCGCACATGTGTAGTGATCGTGGAATGTTCACGAAATTTGAAAGGCGAAAAGAAAGAATTACGTTAGCTGGTGGAAATTATATGTATGCAGAAGGTATAGGTGAGATTGAGTTTAAATCGTGTTATGATAACTTATTACTAAAAGATGTATTGTACATACCTGAAATGGGCGGCAATTTTATATCAGTAAGCAAAGCAGTACAAAGCGGTTTTTATGTGAAATTTACACAAGCAGATGCTCTGATCTACGATAATGATGAAAATATTATATTGAAAGCGACACACAGTGGTGGTCTATTTGTTGTAAAGAATGAAAATACTAAATGTTTTAATGCAAATGCAAATGAGTGCGAGAAATGGCATGCGAGATTCGGCCATTTATATTATGGTAGCTTACAACAACTAGTGTCACGTAAAATGGTTAAAGGTATCGAAAATGTTAAATTTACTAAAGATATAAATTGTATAGTGTGTATGAAAAGTAAAATACATACACAACCATTTCCGCAGAAAGCTGCTGAAAGATCTAAAGAATTACTTGATTTGATTCACACGGACGTTTGTGGTCCATTTAGAACTACGTCACTTGGAGGTGCCAAGTATTTCGTCACATTTATCGACGATAAGTCACGACGTGTATTTATATACTTTTTAAGAAGTAAAGATGAAGTTTACGATAAATTTGTAATTTTTAAAAATTTGGTTGAAAGACAGACTAGCAGAAAAATAAAAACTGTCAGAAGCGATAATGGGTTAGAATTCGTTAATAAGAATTTTAATGAGTTATTTAAGCACTGTGGTATTAAGAGACAGCTTACGGTTCCCTACTCACCACAGCAGAATGGAGTATCGGAGAGGATGAACAGAACAATTGTAGAGATGATGAGAGCCATGTTAATACATGCGAATTCTTCAGATATGTTGTGGGCAGAAGCAGCGGCTACAGCAGCATATATTCGAAACAGAGCGCCGACAAAGGCATTAGATGGGATGACACCATACGAAGTATGGACCGGTCGTAAGCCATCGGTCAATCATTTGCGAGTATTTGGTTCAACAGCTGTGTGCTTAGATAAGAGCCAAAGTAATAAATTGAAAGCTAAAGGTAAAGAGTTTAAAATGGTAGGATACTCTCTTACATCAAAGGCGTATCGCTTATATGATTCAGAGTGTCGTAGAGTCATTGAAGCGCGAGATGTTATGTTTGTTGAGTTAAGTAAATGTGAAGAGAATTCGTCTATGGATTCAACTAATGTTCTACCGCAAACAATTACATTTGAACAATCACTAAGAGAGTGTGATAAAAATAACGAGAACGATAACACAACTAATAATGAAAACAGCGAGCGTGAAGATGATGACTTAGAGAGTGACGACGAGTACGTAGATGCGGACGCTGGAACAGAGGAGGAGCAAGAGATACGTTTTGGTCGTGGTAGACCTACATATGTACGTTCAGGAATGCGTGGTAGACCGAAGAAAATGCGTAATGTGTTAAATGCAATACAGTCTGGAAGAAGTATTACGATTCCGAAAACTTTAACTGAAGCGCTTCAAAGTGAATATGCTAAAGAGTGGACAGATGCAATGAATAAAGAGTATACGTCATTAATTAATAAAGAGACTTGGAAACTAGAGAGTTTACCAGAAGGGCAACGAGCAATCGGTTGCAGATGGGTTTTTGATCTAAAGTGTAACGCTGATGGGACAATAGAACGATTCAAGTGCAGACTGGTCGCGAAAGGATGCAGCCAGCAGTTTGGTGTTAATTACGTTGACACTTATTCGCCTGTTATCAGGTAATCAACAATACGTATGGTTTTAGCATTAGCGGTTGAGTGGAAAATGTTTGTGCACCAAATGGATGTGTGTACTGCCTATTTAAATAGTGATCTTCGCGATGTTGTTTATATGAAGCAACCAGAAGGTTTTATTGATGACAAGCATCCAGATATGGTACTGCGTTTGAACAAAGCTATTTATGGATTGAAGCAAGCGGGTAGAGAATGGAACGCGACATTAGATAATGTACTAAAATCTATTGGATATGAACCTTGTATTAGTGAGCCATGTCTCTATAAAAGAAAAGTAAAAAATGATATTTCGTTAATTGCTGTATATGTCGATGACCTGATTATAGCGTGCAAAACAAAATCAGAGTTGTTTGAAGTGAAAAAGAAAATTTCTAGCAATTTCGAATGTGTGGATAAGGGAAAACTACACTATTTTTTGGGCATCAAAGTGGAACGTGAAGGAGATGTGGGTGCATTCCATATAAGTCAATCACAATATATAAAAGATATTTTACAACGACATGGTATGACACAGTGTAGACCCGCAGCAACACCATTGGATGCAGGTTTTGTTGTAGGCTGTAATAACGATAAGTGCAGGCGAGCTGAGCCACTTAAGTATCAATCTTTGATTGGAGAATTAATGTATTTGGCTTTATGTACACGGCCTGATATAATACATTCAGTATGCAAATTAGCCCAACGTAATGCAGATCCGCATATCGAACATGAAGCAGGCATTAAACATATTTTAAGATATTTAGCATCCACAATTGAGCTGAAATTATGTTATCGTGAGTCTGGAAAATCAATTGAAGGATTTACGGATGCAGATTGGGGCAACGATTTAATGGACAGAAAATCATTTTCTGGTTATGCATTTTTCCTTTGCGGCAGTGTTATTTCATGGCAATCTAAAAAACAACGGACGGTGGCTTTGAGCAGCACTGAAGCAGAATACGTCGCTCTCGCAGAGGGAGTAAAAGAGGCATTGTTTTTGCGAAATCTACTGAAAGAGATTGGATTTGAACAACAAAAACAAACAATAATATACAGCGATAATC
This sequence comes from Ceratitis rosa, assembly GCA_037013455.1. Lineage (NCBI taxonomy): Eukaryota > Metazoa > Arthropoda > Insecta > Diptera > Tephritidae > Ceratitis > Ceratitis rosa. The sequence goes on along the minus strand of JAWMAG010000082.1, from coordinate 279,167 downwards.
TAAGCGCTCAACATTTATCTAAGAATCAAGTGTTTCATGGTAGAAGCAAACACATTGATATAAGATATCACTTCATTAGAGATAACATTAAAGATAAAGAAATAGATATAAGATATATTAATACTAATGAAATGATAGCTGATATTTTGACAAAAAACTTATGTAAAACTAAACATATGAAATTTACTGAAAGTTTAGGGTTGAAATAAAGTAAAACATTTGCGTTGAGGAGGAGTGTTAAAAATGTATGGCAACGCCAATGTATTGCGAGTAACGAGTAACTAAACTTAAGACTTATGTACATATATACCTTATAACATTGTATTAAGGAGTCAGTCGCATTTTGAATATTAAACGAATTTGATTACTTAAATACGTCTTTCTCTGGTATTTCTCTTGGTGGTTGCCAACAAAATTAAATTAAACTAAATTAAATTAAATTAAATTAAATTAAATTATATTAAATTAAATTAAGTTGAATTAAATTAAATTAAGTTGAATTAAATTAAATTAAATTAATTTAAATTAAATTAAATTAAAATAAATTGAATTAAATTAAATTAAATTAAGTTAAATTAAATTAAATTAAATTAAATTAAAGTAAACTAATATAAATTAAATAAAATGAAATTAAATTAAATTAAATTAAACTAAACTAAATTAAATTAAAGTAAATTAAATAAAATTAAATTAAATTAAATTAAATTAAATTAAATTAAATTAAATTAAATTAAATTAAATTAAACTAAATTAAATTAAAATAAATTAAATTAAATTAAATTAAATTAAAGTAAGTTAAATTAAATTAAATTAAATTAAATTAAATGAAATTAAATAAAATTAAATAAAGTTAAATAAAATTAAATTAAATTATATTAAATTAAATTAAGTTGAATTAAATTAAATTAAATTAAATTAAATTAAAATAAATTGAATTAAATTAAATTAAGCTAAATTAAATTAAATTAAACTAAGTTTAATTAAATTAAATTAAATCAAATTAAATTAAAGTAAATTAATATAAACTAAATTAAATTAAATTAAATTAAACTAAATTAAATTAAATTAAATAAAAATAAATTAAATTAAATTAAATTAAATTAAATTGAATTAACTTAAACTAAATTAAATTAAATTACATTAAATTAAATAAAATTAAATTGAATTAAATTAAATTAAATTAAATTAAATTAAATTAAAACAAATTATATTAAATTAAATTAAATTAAATAAAATTAAATTAAAATAAAATAAATTAAATTAAATTAAATTAAATTAAATTAAACTAAGTTAAATTAAAATAAATTAAATTAAATTAAATTAAGTTAATTTAATTTAAATTAAACTAAATTAAATTAAATTAATTTAATTTAAATTAAATTAAATTAAAATAAATAAAATAAAATTAAATTAAGATGCTTTTTCAGGTCGTTATTGTGTTGATTTTAATTTAGTTTAAATTAATTTAATTTAAATTAAATTAAATTAAAATAAATTAAATTAAAGTAAATTAAATTAAATTAAATTAATTAAATTAAATTAAATTAAATTAAATTAAATTAAATTAAACTAAATTAAATTAAATTAAATTAAATTAAATTAAAACAAATTAAATTATATTAAATTAATTTAAATTAAATTAAATTAAATTAAATTAAATTAATTTAAATTAAATTAAAATAAATTAATTTAAATCGAATTAAATTAAATTAAATTAAATTTAATTTAATTTAATTTAATCAAATTAAATTAAAATAAATTAAAATAAAATAAAGTAAATTAAATTAAATTAAATTAAATTAAATTAGATTAAATTAAATAAAATTAAATTAAATTAAATTAAAATAAATCAATTTAAATTAAATTAAATAAAATAAAATTAAATTAAATTAAACTAAATTAAATTAATTTAAACTAAATTAAATTAAATTATATTAAAATAAATTAAATAAATTAAATTAAATTTAATTGAATGTAATTAAATTAAATTTAACTAAACTAAATTAAATTAAAACAAATTAAATTAAATTAAATTAAATTAATTTAAATTAAATTAAATTAAATCAAAATAAACCAACTTAAATTAAATTAAATTAATTTAAATTAAATTAAATTAAATTAAATTAAATTAAATTAAAATAAATTAAAATAAAATAAAGTAAATTAAATTAAATTAAATTAAAATAATTTAGATTAAATTAATTTAAAATAAATTAAATAAAATTATATTAAATTAAATTAAGTTGAATTAAATTAAATTAAATTAAACTAACTAACCACGTGGTGGTTTCCGAAATAGCAGCTATAACTTCTACCGTCCAAAACTATTGTTGTAATTTTTTCACCATTTCCAAAAATATATGGTCTGAAACAGTTCCATTTAAATGAAAACCCAAAAACAATTCACACAATAATGACCTGAAAAAGCATCTAGGAATTACGGAAGAACCTTGCCGTGCGAATGAAATTTTCCAATAATAAAAAAGGCGTTGCTTTAAAATATTTGTTGGTAAATTCTTCGCAAAAACAACTACATCGCGTCAAGTTTACAGCTACAGAATATCTGAGCACTTGATCGTGGATATGTAGGTAAAAGGAAAAAAGTGAAAAACAACAATATGTGAAAGCGGCACACATGTAGCTTAATGGGATAACCATTGGCTCGTGCTGTGGGCATCCCAAGTTCGAATTCCATTCGAACAAAAGGTGTCTGGAAAAAGAAGTCTGATGAGGAAACGTGGTGGTTTCCGAAATAGCAGCTATAACTTCTACCGTCCAAAACTATTGTTGTAATTTTTTCACCATTTCCAAAAATATATGGTCTGAAACAGTTCCATTTAAATGAAAACCCAAAAACAATTCACACAATAATGACCTGAAAAAGCATCTAGGAATTACGGAAGAACCTTGCCGTGCGAATGAAATTTTCCAATAATAAAAAAGGCGTTGCTTTAAAATATTTGTTGGTAAATTCTTCGCAAAAACAACTACATCGCGTCAAGTTTACAGCTACAGAATATCTGAGCACTTGATCGTGGATATGTAGGTAAAAGGAAAAAAGTGAAAAACAACAATATATGAAAGCGGCACACATGTAGCTTAATGGGATAACCATTGGCTCGTGCTGTGGGCATCCCAAGTTCGAATTCCATTCGAACAAAAGGTGTCTGGAAAAAGAAGTCTGATGAGGAAACGTGGTGGTTTCCGAAATAGCAGCTATAACTTCTACCGTCCAAAACTATTGTTGTAATTTTTTCACCATTTCCAAAAATATATGGTCTGAAACAGTTCCATTTAAATGAAAACCCAAAAATAAATTAAATTAAATTAATTTAAATTAAATTAAATTAAATTAAATTAAATTAAATTAAATTAAATTAAAATAAATTAAATTAAATTAAATTAAATTAAATTAAATTAACTTAAACTAAATTAAATTAAATTAAATTAAATTAAGTTAAATTAAATTAAATTAAAACAAATTATATTAAATTAAATTAAAATAAATTAAATTAAATTGAATTAAATTAAATTAAATTAAATTAAATTAAACTAAATTAAATTAATTAAAAATAAAATAAAGAAAATTAAATTAAATAAAATAAAATTAAATTAATTAAAATTAAATTAAATTAAATTAAATTAAGGTAAATAAAATTAAATTAAATTAAATTAAATTAAAGTAAGTTAAATTAAACTAAATTAAATTAAATTATATTAAACTAAATGAAATGAAATGAAATTAAATTAAATTAAATTATATTAAATTAAATTAAGTTGTATTAAATTAAATTAAATTAAATTAAATTAAAATAAATTGAATTAAATTAAATTAAATTAAGTTAAAATAAAATTAAATTAAACTAAGTTTAATTAAATTAAATTAACTTAATTAAATTAAATTAAGTTAAATTAAATTAAATTAAAGTAAATTAATATAAATTAATTTAAATTAAATTAAATTAATTTAAACTAAATTAAATTAAATTAAATTAAATTAAACTAAATTAAATTAAATTAAATTAAATTAAATTAAATTTAATTAAATTAAATTAACTTAAACTAAATTAAATTAAATTAAATTAAATTAAAGTAAATTAAATTAAATTAAAACAAATTAAATTAAATTAAATTAAATAAATTAAATTAAAATAAATTAAATTAAATTGATTTAAATTAAATTAAATTAATATAAAATAAAATAAAGTAAATTAAATTAAATTAAATTAATTTAAATTAAAATAAACTAAATTAAATTAAATTAAAATAAAATAAATTTAATTAAAATAAATTAAATTAGATTAAATTAAATTAAAATAAATTAAATTAAATTAAATTAAAATAAATTAAATTAAATTAATTTAAATTAAATTAAACTAAATTAAATTAAATTAAATTAAATTAAATTAAATTAATTTAAATTAAAATAATTTAAATTAAATTAATTTAAATTAAAGTAAGTTAAATTAAACTAAATTAAATTAAATTAAATTAACTTAAATTAAATTAAAATAAAATAAATTAAACTAAATTAAATTAAATTTAGTTAAATTAAACTAAATTAAATTAAATTAAATGAAACTAAATTAAATTAACTTAAATTAAATAAAATTAAATTAAATTAAATTAAATTAAATTATATTAGATTAAATTAAGTTGAATAAAATTAAAATAAATTAAATTAAATTAAATTAAATTAAAATAAATTGAGTTAAATTAAATTAAATTAAATTAAAATAAATTAAAATAAAATAAATTAAATTAAATTAAATTAAATTAAATTAAATTAAATTAAATTAAATTAATTAAATTAAATTAAATTAAATTAAACTAAATTAAATTAAATTAAATTAAAATATATTAAAACAAATTAAATTAAATTAAATTAAATTAAATTAAATTAAATTAAATTAAATTAAATTAAATTAAATTAAATTAAAATAAATTAAATTAAATCGAATTAAATTAAATTAAATTAAACTAAATAAAATTAAATTAAATTAAAAAAAAATTTAAATAAAATCAAGTAAATTAAATTGAATTAAATTAAATTAAAATAGATTAAATCAAATTAAATTAAATTAAATTAAATAAAATAAAATTAAATTAAATTAAACTAAATTAAATTAAATTAAACTAAGTTAAATTAAATTATATTAAAATAAATTAAATAAATTAAATTAAATTTAATTGAATGTAATTAAATTAAATTAAATTAAATTAAAATAAATTAAATTAAATTGAACTAAATTAAATTAAACTAAATTAAATTAAAATAAAATAAAGTAAATTTATATAAATTAAATTAAATTAAATTAAATTAAATTAAATTAAATTAAATTAAATTAAATTAAACTAAATTAAATTAAATTAAATTAAATTAAAACAAATTAAATTAAATGTAGCTTAATGGGATTACCATTGGCTCGTGCTGTGGGCATCCCAAGTTCGAATTCCATTCGAACAAAAGGTGTCTGGAAAAAGAAGTCTGATGAGGAAACGTGGTGGTTTCCGAAATAGCAGCTATAACTTCTACCGTCCAAAGCTATTGTTGTAATTTTTTCACTATTTCCAAAAAAATATATGGTCTGAAACAGTTCCATTTAAATGAAAACCCGAAAACAATTCAACACAATAATGACCTGAAAAAGCATCTAGGAATTACGGAAGAGCCTTGCCGTGCGAATGAAATTTTCCAATAATAAAAAAAGGCGTTGCTTTAAAATATTTGTTGGTAAATTCTTCGCAAAAACAACTACATCGCGTCAAGTTTACAGCTACAGAATATCTGAGCACTTGATCGTGGATATGTAGGTAAAAAGGAAAAAAGTGAAAAACAACAATATGTGAAAGCGGCACACATGTAGCTTAATGGGATTACCATTGGCTCGTGCTGTGGGCATCCCAAGTTCGAATTCCATTCGAACAAAAGGTGTCTGGAAAAAGAAGTCTGATGAGGAAACGTGGTGGTTTCCGAAATAGCAGCTATAACTTCTACCGTCCAAAGCTATTGTTGTAATTTTTTCACTATTTCCAAAAAAATATATGGTCTGAAACAGTTCCATTTAAATGAAAACCCAAAAACAATTCAACACCCATAATGACCTGAAAAAGCATCTAAATTAAATTAAATTAAACTAAATTAAATTAAATTAAATTAAATTAACTTAAACTAAATTAAATTATATTAAATTAAATTAATTTAAAACAAATTAAATTAAATAAAATTAAATTAAATAAAAATAAATTAAATTAAATTGAACTAAATTAAATTAAATTAAAATAAAATAAAGTAACTTAATATAAATTAAATTAAATTAAATTAAATTAAATTAAACTAAATTAAATTAAATTAAACTAAATTAAATTAAATTAAAACAAATTAAATTAAATTAAATTAAATTATATTAAATTAAAGTAATTAAAATAAATTAAATTAAATTAAATTAAATTAAATTAAACAAAATTAAATTAAATTAAAATAAATTAAAATAAAATAAAGTAAATTAAACTAAATTAAACTAAATTAGATTAAATTAAATTAAATTAAATTAAATTAAATTAAATTAAATTAAATTAAAATAAATCAATTTAAATTAAATTAATTTAAATTAAATTAAATTAAATTAAACTAAATTAAATTAAATTAAATAAAACTAAAATAAATTAAATTATATTAAAATAAATTAAATAAATTAAATTTAATTTAATTGAATGTAATTAAATTAAATTATATTAAATTAAGCTAAACTAAATTAAATTAAATTAAATTAAATAAAATTATATTAAATTAAATTAAGTTGAATTAAATTAAATTAAATTAAATTAAATTAAAATAAATTGAATTAAATTAAATTAAATTAAATTAAACTAAGTTTAATTAAACTAAATTAAATTAAATTAAATTAAATTAAATTAAAGGAAATTAATATAAATTAAATTAAATTAAATTAAATTAAACTAACTTAAATTAAATTAAATTAAATTAAACTAAATTAAAATAAATTAAACTAAATTAACTTAAACTAAATTAAATTAAATTAAATTAAATTAAATTAAATTAAAATAAATTAAATTAAATTGAATTAAATTAAATTAAATTAAAATAAAATAAAGTAAATTAAATTAAATTAAATTAAATTAAATTAAAATAAATTAAAAAAAAAATAATTTAAAATAAATTAAATTAAATTAAATTAAATTAAAATAATTAAATTAATTTAATTTAAATTAAATTAAATTAAAATAAATAATATAAAACAAAATTAAATTAATTTAAATTAAATTAAATTAAATTAAATTAAAATTAATTAAATTAAATTAAACTAAATTAAACTAAATTAAATTAAATTAAATTAAATTAAATTAAATTAAATTAAACTAAATTAAATTAAATTAAATTAAATTAAATTAAATTAAATTAAATAAAATTAAATTGAATTAAATTAAATTAAATTAAATTAAACCAAGTTTAATTAAGCTAAATTAAATTAAATTAAATTAATTTAAAGTAAATTAATATAAATTAAATTAAATTAAATTAAATTAAACTAAATTAAATTAAATTAAATTAAATTAAATTAAATTTGATTTAATTAAATTACATTAAATTAAATTAAATTAAAATAAATTAAATTAAAGTAAGTTAAATTAAACTAAATTAAATTAAATTAAATTAAATTAAATTAAATTAAATTAAATTAAATTAAATTAAATTAAATTAAATTAAATTAAATTAAATTAAATTAAATTATATTAAATTAAATTAGGTTGAATTAAATTAAATTAAATTAAATTAAATTAAAATAAGTTGAATAAAATTAAATTAATTTAAATTAAATTAAATAAAATTAAATTAAATTAACTTAAACTAAATTAAATTAAATTAAATTAAATTAAATTAATTTAAAACAAATTAAATTAAATTAAATTAAATTAAATTAAAATAAATTAAATTAAATTGAACTAAATTAAATTAAACTAAATTAAATTAAAATAAAATAAAGTAAATTTATATAAATTAAATTAAATTAAATTAAATTAAATTAAATTAAATTAAATTAAATTAAATTAAATTAAACTAAATTAAATTAAATTAAATTAAATTAAAACAAATTAAATTAAATGTAGCTTAATGGGATTACCATTGGCTCGTGCTGTGGGCATCCCAAGTTCGAATTCCATTCGAACAAAAGGTGTCTGGAAAAAGAAGTCTGATGAGGAAACGTGGTGGTTTCCGAAATAGCAGCTATAACTTCTACCGTCCAAAGCTATTGTTGTAATTTTTTCACTATTTCCAAAAAAATATATGGTCTGAAACAGTTCCATTTAAATGAAAACCCGAAAACAATTCAACACAATAATGACCTGAAAAAGCATCTAGGAATTACGGAAGAGCCTTGCCGTGCGAATGAAATTTTCCAATAATAAAAAAAGGCGTTGCTTTAAAATATTTGTTGGTAAATTCTTCGCAAAAACAACTACATCGCGTCAAGTTTACAGCTACAGAATATCTGAGCACTTGATCGTGGATATGTAGGTAAAAAGGAAAAAAGTGAAAAACAACAATATGTGAAAGCGGCACACATGTAGCTTAATGGGATTACCATTGGCTCGTGCTGTGGGCATCCCAAGTTCGAATTCCATTCGAACAAAAGGTGTCTGGAAAAAGAAGTCTGATGAGGAAACGTGGTGGTTTCCGAAATAGCAGCTATAACTTCTACCGTCCAAAGCTATTGTTGTAATTTTTTCACTATTTCCAAAAAAATATATGGTCTGAAACAGTTCCATTTAAATGAAAACCCAAAAACAATTCAACACCCATAATGACCTGAAAAAGCATCTAAATTAAATTAAATTAAACTAAATTAAATTAAATTAAATTAAATTAACTTAAACTAAATTAAATTATATTAAATTAAATTAATTTAAAACAAATTAAATTAAATAAAATTAAATTAAATAAAAATAAATTAAATTAAATTGAACTAAATTAAATTAAATTAAAATAAAATAAAGTAACTTAATATAAATTAAATTAAATTAAATTAAATTAAATTAAACTAAATTAAATTAAATTAAACTAAATTAAATTAAATTAAAACAAATTAAATTAAATTAAATTAAATTATATTAAATTAAAGTAATTAAAATAAATTAAATTAAATTAAATTAAAATAAATTAAATTAAATTGAATTAAATTAAATTAAATTAAAATAAAATAAAGTAAATTAAATTAAATTAAATTAAATTAAAAAAAATAAAAAAAAAAATAATTTAAAATAAATTAAATTAAGTTAAATTAAATTAAAATAATTAAATTAATTTAATTTAAATTAAATTAAATTAAAATAAATAATATAAAACAAAATTAAATTAATTTAAATTAAATTAAATTAAATTAAATTAAAATTAATTAAATTAAATTAAACTAAATTAAACTAAATTAAACTAAATTAAATTAAATTAAATTAAATTAAATTAAATTAAATTAAACTAAATTAAATTAAATTAAATTAAATTAAATTAAATTAAATTAAATTAAATAAAATTAAATTGAATTAAATTAAATTAAATTAAATTAAACCAAGTTTAATTAAGCTAAATTAAATTAAATTAAATTAATTTAAAGTAAATTAATATAAATTAAATTAAATTAAATTAAATTAAACTAAATTAAATTAAATTAAATTAAATTAAATTAAATTTGATTTAATTAAATTACATTAAATTAAATTAAATTAAAATAAATTAAATTAAAGTAAGTTAAATTAAACTAAATTAAATTAAATTAAATTAAATTAAATTAAATTAAATTAAATTAAATTAAATTAAATTAAATTAAATTAAATTAAATTAAATTAAATTAAATTATATTAAATTAAATTAGGTTGAATTAAATTAAATTAAATTAAATTAAATTAAAATAAGTTGAATAAAATTAAATTAATTTAAATTAAATTAAATAAAATTAAATTAAATTAACTTAAACTAAATTAAATTAAATTAAATTAAATTAATTTAAAACAAATTAAATTAAATTAAATTAAACTAAATTAAAATAATTTAAATTAAATTGAACTAAATTAAATTAAACTAAATTAAATTAAAATAAAATAAAGTAAATTTATATAAATTAAATTAAATTAAATTAAATTAAATTAAATTAAATTAAATTAAATTAAACTAAATTAAATTAAATTAAATTAAATTAAAACAAATTAAATTAAATTAAATTAAATTATATTAAATTAAATTAAATTAAAATAAATTAAATTAAATCGAATTAAATTAAATTAAATTAAATTAAATTAAACCAAATTAAATTAAATTAAAATAAATTGAAATAAAATAAAGTAAATTAAATTAAATTAAATTAAACTAAATTAGATTAAATTAAATTAAATTAAATTAAATTAAATTAAATTAAATTAAAATAAATCAATTTAAATTAAATTAAATAAAATTAAATTAAATTAAATTAAACTAAATTAAATTAATTTAAATTAAACTAAATTAAATTAAATTAAATTAAATTAAATTTAAATAAATTGAATTAAATTAAATTAAATTAAACTAAGTTTAATTAAACTAAATTAAATTAAATTAAATTAAATTAAAGTAAATTAATATAAATTAAATTAAATTAAATTAAATTAAACTAACTTAAACTAAATTAAATTAAATTAAACTAAATTAAATTAAATTAAATAAACTTAAACTAAATTAAATTAAATTAAATTAAATTAAAATAAATTAACTTAAATTGAATTAAATTAAATTAAATTAAAATAAACTAAAGTAAATTAAATTAAATTAAATTAAATTAAAATAAATTAAAAAATAATAATTTAAAATAAATTAAATTAAATTAAATTAAATTAAAATAATTAAATTAATTTAATTTAAATTAAATTAAACTAAAATAAATAAAATAAAATAAAATTAAATTAATTTAAATAAAATTAAATTAAATTAAATTAAATTATATTAAAATTAATTAAATTAAATTAAACTAAATTAAACTTAATTAAATTAAATTAAATTAAATTAAGTTGAATTAAATTAAATTAAATTAAATTAAATTAAAATAAATTGAATTAAATTAAATTAAATTAAATTAAACTAAGTTTAATTAAACTAAATTAAATTAAATTAACTTAAATTAAAGTAAATTAATATAAACTAAATTAAATTAAATTAAATTAAACTAACTTAAATTAAATTAAATTAAATTAAACTAAATTAAATTAAATTAAATTAAATTAACTTAAACTAAATTAAATTAAATTAAATTAAATTAAAAAAATTAAATTAAAATAAATTAATGTAGATTAAATTAAATTAAAATAAATTAAATTAAAATAAATTAAATTAAAATAAATTAAATTAACTTAATTTAAATTAAATTAAACTAAATTAAATTAAATTAAATTAAATTAAATTAAAATAAATTGAATTAAATTAAATTAAATTAAGTTAATTTAAATTAAATTAAACTAAGTTTAATTAAATTAAATTAACTTAATTAAATTAAATTAAGTTAAATTAAATTAAATTAAAGTAAATTAATATAAATTAATTTAAATTAAATTAAATTAATTTAAACTAAATTAAATTAAATTAAATTAAATTAAACTAAATTAAATTAAATTAAATTAAATTAAATTAAATTAAATTTAATTAAATTAAATTAACTTAAACTAAATTAAATTAAATTAAATTAAAGTAAATTAAATTAAATTAAAACAAATTAAATTAAATTAAATTAAATAAATTAAATTAAAATAAATTAAATTAAATTGAATTAAATTAAATTAAATTAATATAAAATAAAATAAAGTAAATTAAATTAAATTAAATTAATTTAAATTAAATTAAACTAAATTAAATTAAAATAAATTAAATTAGATTAAATTAAACTAAAATAAATTAAATTAAATTAAATTAAATTAAAATAAATTAAATTAAATAAATTTAAATTAAATTAAACTAAATTAAATTAAATTAAATTAAATTAAATTAAATTAAATTAATTTAAATTAAAATAATTTAAATTAAATTAATTTAAATTAAAGTAAGTTAAATTAAACTAAATTAAATTAAATTAAGTTAACTTAAAATAAATTAAATTAAATTAAATTAAAATAAAATAAATTAAACTAAATTAAATTAAAGTTAGTTAAATTAAACTAAATTAAATTAAATTAAATGAAACTAAATTAAATAAAATTAAATTAAATAAAATTAAATTAAATTAAATTAAATTAAACTATATTAGATTAAATTAAATTAACTTAAATTAAATTAAATTAAATTAATTTAAATTAAATTAAACTAAATTAAATTAAAATAAATTAAATTAAATTAAATTAAATTAAAATAAATTGAATTAAATTAAATTAAATTAAATTAAAATAAATTTAAATAAATTAAAATAAAATAAATTAAATTAAATTAAATTAAATTAAATTAAATTAAATTAAATTAAAATAAATTAAAACAAATTAAATTAAATTAAATTAAATTAAATTAAATTAAATTAAATTAAATTAAATTAAACTAAACTAAATTAAATTAAATTAAATTAAATTAAATTAAATTAAATTAAAATAAATTAAATTAAATCGAATTAAATTAAATTAAATTAAACTAAATAAAATTAAATTAAATTAAAAAAAAATTTAAATAAAATCAAGTAAATTAAATTGAATTAAATTAAATTAAATTAGATTAAATCAAATTAAATTAAATTAAATTAAATAAAATAAAATTAAATTAAATTAAACTAAATTAAATTAAATTAAACTAAGTTAAATTAAATTATATTAAAATAAATTAAATAAATTAAATTAAACTAAATGAAATGAAATTAAGTTAAATTAAATTAAATTATATTAAATTAAATTAAGTTGAATTAAATTAAATTAAATTAAATTAAATTAAAATAAATTGAATTAGATTAAATTAAATTAAGTTAAATTAAATTAATTTAAACTAAATTAAATTAAATTAAATTAAATTAAACTAAATTAAATTAAATTAAATTAAATTAAATTAAATTAAATTTAATTAAATTAAATTAACTTAAACTAAATTAAATTAAATTAAATTAAAGTAAATTAAATTAAATTAAAACAAATTAAATTAAATTAAATAAAATAAATTAAGTTAAAATAAATTAAATTAAATTGAATAAAATTAAATTAAATTAATATAAAATAAAATAAAGTAAATTAAATTAAATTAAATTAATTTAAATTAAATTAAACTAAATTAAATTAAATTAAAATAAATTAAATTAAAATAAATTAAATTAGATTAAATTAAATTAAAATAAATTAAATTAAATTAAATTAAATTAAAATAAATTAAAATAAAATAAATTAAATTAAATTAAATTAAATTAAATTAACGGCCGTAAAGCTCAAATACACTACCCTATAAATTAAATTAAATTAAATTAAATTAAATTAAATTAATTAAATTAAATTAAATTAAATTAAACTAAATTAAATTAAATTAAATTAAAATATATTAAAACAAATTAAATTAAATTAAATTAAATTAAATTAAATTAAATTAAATTAAATTAAATTAAATTAAATTAAATTAAAATAAATTAAAATAAATTAAATTAAATCGAATTAAATTAAATTAAATTAAACTAAATAAAGATAAATTAAATTAAAAAAAATTTAAATAAAATCAAGTAAATTAAATTGAATTAAATTAAATTAAATTAGATTAAATCAAATTAAATTTAAATTAAATTAAATAAAATAAAATTAAATTAAATTAAACTAAATTAAATTAAATTAAACTAAGTTAAATTAAATTATATTAAAATAAATTAAATAAATTAAATTAAATTTAATTGAATGTAATTAAATTAAATTAAATTAAATTAAGTTGAATTAAATTAAATTAAATTAAATTAAATTAAATTAGATTAAATCAAATTAAACTAAATTAAATTAAATTAAATTAAATTAAAATAAATCAATTTAAATTAAATTAAATAAAATAAAATTAAATTAAATTAAACTAAATTAAATCTTGTAATTTTTTCACTATTTCCAAAAAAATATATGGTCTGAAACAGTTCCATTTAAATGAAAACCCAAAAACAATTCAACACAATAATGACCTGAAAAAGCATCTAGGAATTACGGAAGAGCCTTGCCGTGCGAATGAAATTTTCCAATAATAAAAAAGGCGTTGCTTTAAAATATTTGTTGGTAAATTCTTCGCAAAAAACAACTACATCGCGTCAAGTTTACAGCTACAGAATATCTGAGCACTTGATCGTGGATATGTAGGTAAAAAGGAAAAAAGTGAAAAACAACAATATGTGAAAGCGGCACACATGTAGCTTAATGGGATTACCATTGGCTCGTGCTGTGGGCATCCCAAGTTCGAATTCCATTCGAACAAAAGGTGTCTGGAAAAAGAAGTCTGATGAGGAAACGTGGTGGTTTCCGAAATAGCAGCTATAACTTCTACCGTCCAAAGCTATTGTTGTAATTTTTTCACTATTTCCAAAAAAATATATGGTCTGAAACAGTTCCATTTAAATGAAAACCCAAAAACAATTCAACACAATAATGACCTGAAAAAGCATCTAGGAATTACGGAAGAGCCTTGCCGTGCGAATGAAATTTTCCAATAATAAAAAAAGGCGTTGCTTTAAAATATTTGTTTGTAAATTCTTCGCAAAAACAACTACATCGCGTCAAGTTTACAGCTACAGAATATCTGAGCACTTGATCGTGGATATGTAGGTAAAAAGGAAAAAAGTGAAAAACAACAATATGTGAAAGCGGCACACATGTAGCTTAATGGGATTACCATTGGTTCGTGCTGTGGGCATCCCAAGTTCGAATTCCATTCGAACAAAATTTGTCTGGAATAAGAAGTCTGATGAGGAAACGTGGTGGTTTCCGAAATAGCAGCTATAACTTCTGCCGTCCAAAGCTATTGTTGTAATTTTTTCACTATTTCCAAAAAAATATATGGTCTGAAACAGTTCCATTTAAATGAAAACCCAAAAACAATTCAACACCCATAATGACCTGAAAAAGCATCTAAATTAAATTAAATTAAACCAAAATAAATTAAATTAAATTAAATTAACTTAAACTAAATTAAATTAAATTAAATTAATTTAAAACAAATTAAATTAAATAAAATTAAATTAAATAAAAATAAATTAAATTAAATTGAACTAAATTAAATTAAAATAAAATAAAGTAACTTAATATAAATTAAATTAAAATAAATTAAATTAAATTAAATTAAATTAAATTAAATTAAACTAAATTAAATTAAATTAAATTAAATTAAAACAAATTAAATTAAATTAAATTAAATTATATTAAATTAAATTAAATTAAAATAAATTAAATTAAATCGAATTAAATTAAATTAAATTAAATTAAATTAAATTAAACAAAATTAAATTAAATTAAAATAAATTAAAATAAAATAAAGTAAATTAAATTAAATTAAACTAAATTAGATTAAATTAAATTAAATTAAATTAAATTAAATTAAATTAAAATAAATCAATTTAAATTAAATTAATTTAAATTAAATTAAATTAAATTAAATTAAACTAAATTAAATTAAATTAAATAAAACTAAATTAAATTAAATTATATTAAAATAAATTAAATAAATTAAATTTAATTTAATTGAATGTAATTAAATTCAATTATATTAAATTAAGCTAAACTAAATTAAATTAAATTAAATTCAATAAAATTATATTAAATTAAATTAAGTTGAATTAAATTAAATTAAATTAAATTAAAATAAATTGAATTAAATTAAATTAAATTAAATTAAACTAAGTTTAATTAAACTAAATTAAATTAAATTAAATTAAATTAAAGTAAATTAATATAAATTAAATTAAATTAAATAAAATTAAACTAACTTAAATTAAATTAAATTAAATTAAACTAAATTAAATTAAATTAAATTAAATTAACTTAAACCAAAATAAATTAAATTAAATTAAATTAAATTAAATTAAAACAAATTAAATTAAATTAAAATAAATTAAAAAAAAATAATTTAAAATAAATTAAATTAAATTAAATTAAATTAAAATAATTAAATTAATTTAATTTAAATTAAATTAAGTTAAAATAAATAAAATAAAACAAAATTAAATTAATTTAAATTAAATTAAATTAAATTAAATTAAATGAAATTAAAATTAATTAAATTAAATTAAACTAAATTAAACTAAATTAAATTAAATTAAATTAAATTAAATTAAATTAAATTTAATTAAATTAAATTAACTTAAACTAAATTAAATTAAATTAAATTAAAGTAAATTAAATTAAATTAAAACAAATTAAATTAAATTAAATTAAATAAATTAAATTAAAATAAATTAAATTAAATTGAATTAAATTAAATTAAATTAATATAAAATAAAATAAAGTAAATTAAATTAAATTAAATTAATTTAAATTAAATTAAACTAAATTAAATTAAAATAAATTAAATTAGATTAAATTAAATTAAAATAAATTAAATTAAATTAAATTAAATTAAAATAAATTAAATTAAATAAATTTAAATTAAATTAAACTAAATTAAATTAAATTAAATTAAATTAAATTAAATTAAATTAATTTAAATTAAAATAATTTAAATTAAATTAATTTAAATTAAAGTAAGTTAAATTAAACTAAATTAAATTAAATTAAGTTAACTTAAAATAAATTAAATTAAATTAAATTAAAATAAAATAAATTAAACTAAATTAAATTAAAGTTAGTTAAATTAAGCTAAATTAAATTAAATTAAATGAAACTAAATTAAATTAAATTAAATTAAATAAAATTAAATTAAATTAAATTAAATTAAACTATATTAGATTAAATTAAATTAACTTAAATTAAATTAAATTAAATTAATTTAAATTAAATTAAACTAAATTAAATTAAAATAAATTAAATTAAATTAAATTAAATTAAAATAAATTGAATTAAATTAAATTAAATTAAATTAAAATAAATTTAAATAAATTAAAATAAAATAAATTAAATTAAATTAAATTAAATTAAATTAAATTAAATTAAATTAAATTAAATTAAAATAAATTAAAACAAATTAAATTAAATTAAATTAAATTAAATTAAATTAAATTAAATTAAATTAAATTAAACTAAACTAAATTAAATTAAATTAAATTAAATTAAATTAAATTAAATTAAATTAAAATAAATTAAATTAAATCGAATTAAATTAAATTAAATTAAACTAAATAAAATTAAATTAAATTAAAAAAAAATTTAAATAAAATCAAGTAAATTAAATTGAATTAAATTAAATTAAATTAGATTAAATCAAATTAAATTAAATTAAATTAAATAAAATAAAATTAAATTAAATTAAACTAAATTAAATTAAATTAAACTAAGTTAAATTAAATTATATTAAAATAAATTAAATAAATTAAATTAAACTAAATGAAATGAAATTAAGTTAAATTAAATTAAATTATATTAAATTAAATTAAGTTGAATTAAATTAAATTAAATTAAATTAAATTAAAATAAATTGAATTAGATTAAATTAAATTAAGTTAAATTAAATTAAATTAAACTAAGTTTAATTAAATTAAATTAACTTAATTAAATTAAATTAAGTTAAATTAAATTAAATTAAAGTAAATTAATATAAATTAATTTAAATTAAATTAAATTAATTTAAACTAAATTAAATTAAATTAAATTAAATTAAACTAAATTAAATTAAATTAAATTAAATTAAATTAAATTAAATTTAATTAAATTAAATTAACTTAAACTAAATTAAATTAAATTAAATTAAAGTAAATTAAATTAAATTAAAACAAATTAAATTAAATTAAATTAAATAAATTAAATTAAAATAAATTAAATTAAATTGAATTAAATTAAATTAAATTAATATAAAATAAAATAAAGTAAATTAAATTAAATTAAATTAATTTAAATTAAATTAAACTAAATTAAATTAAATTAAATTAAATAAATTAAATTAAAATAAATTAGATTAAATTAAATTAAAATAAATTAAATTAAATTAAATTAAATTAAAATAAATTAAAATAAAATAAATTAAATTAAATTAAATTAAATTAAATTAACGGCCGTAAAGCTCAAATACACTACCCTATAAATTAAATTAAATTAAATTAAATTAAATTAAATTAATTAAATTAAATTAAATTAAATTAAACTAAATTAAATTAAATTAAATTAAAATATATTAAAACAAATTAAATTAAATTAAATTAAATTAAATTAAATTAAATTAAATTAAATTAAATTAAATTAAATTAAATTAAATTAAATTAAATTAAATTAAATTAAATTAAAATAAATTAAAATAAATTAAATTAAATCGAATTAAATTAAATTAAATTAAACTAAATAAAGATAAATTAAATTAAAAAAAATTTAAATAAAATCAAGTAAATTAAATTGAATTAAATTAAATTAAATTAGATTAAATCAAATTAAATTTAAATTAAATTAAATAAAATAAAATTAAATTAAATTAAACTAAATTAAATTAAATTAAACTAAGTTAAATTAAATTATATTAAAATAAATTAAATAAATTAAATTAAATTTAATTGAATGTAATTAAATTAAATTAAATTAAATTAAGTTGAATTAAATTAAATTAAATTAAATTAAATTAAATTAGATTAAATCAAATTAAACTAAATTAAATTAAATTAAATTAAATTAAAATAAATCAATTTAAATTAAATTAAATAAAATAAAATTAAATTAAATTAAACTAAATTAAATCTTGTAATTTTTTCACTATTTCCAAAAAAATATATGGTCTGAAACAGTTCCATTTAAATGAAAACCCAAAAACAATTCAACACAATAATGACCTGAAAAAGCATCTAGGAATTACGGAAGAGCCTTGCCGTGCGAATGAAATTTTCCAATAATAAAAAAGGCGTTGCTTTAAAATATTTGTTGGTAAATTCTTCGCAAAAAACAACTACATCGCGTCAAGTTTACAGCTACAGAATATCTGAGCACTTGATCGTGGATATGTAGGTAAAAAGGAAAAAAGTGAAAAACAACAATATGTGAAAGCGGCACACATGTAGCTTAATGGGATTACCATTGGCTCGTGCTGTGGGCATCCCAAGTTCGAATTCCATTCGAACAAAAGGTGTCTGGAAAAAGAAGTCTGATGAGGAAACGTGGTGGTTTCCGAAATAGCAGCTATAACTTCTACCGTCCAAAGCTATTGTTGTAATTTTTTCACTATTTCCAAAAAAATATATGGTCTGAAACAGTTCCATTTAAATGAAAACCCAAAAACAATTCAACACAATAATGACCTGAAAAAGCATCTAGGAATTACGGAAGAGCCTTGCCGTGCGAATGAAATTTTCCAATAATAAAAAAAGGCGTTGCTTTAAAATATTTGTTTGTAAATTCTTCGCAAAAACAACTACATCGCGTCAAGTTTACAGCTACAGAATATCTGAGCACTTGATCGTGGATATGTAGGTAAAAAGGAAAAAAGTGAAAAACAACAATATGTGAAAGCGGCACACATGTAGCTTAATGGGATTACCATTGGTTCGTGCTGTGGGCATCCCAAGTTCGAATTCCATTCGAACAAAATTTGTCTGGAATAAGAAGTCTGATGAGGAAACGTGGTGGTTTCCGAAATAGCAGCTATAACTTCTGCCGTCCAAAGCTATTGTTGTAATTTTTTCACTATTTCCAAAAAAATATATGGTCTGAAACAGTTCCATTTAAATGAAAACCCAAAAACAATTCAACACCCATAATGACCTGAAAAAGCATCTAAATTAAATTAAATTAAACCAAAATAAATTAAATTAAATTAAATTAACTTAAACTAAATTAAATTAAATTAAATTAATTTAAAACAAATTAAATTAAATAAAATTAAATTAAATAAAAATAAATTAAATTAAATTGAACTAAATTAAATTAAAATAAAATAAAGTAACTTAATATAAATTAAATTAAAATAAATTAAATTAAATTAAATTAAATTAAATTAAATTAAACTAAATTAAATTAAATTAAATTAAATTAAAACAAATTAAATTAAATTAAATTAAATTATATTAAATGAAATTAAATTAAAATAAATTAAATTAAATCGAATTAAATTAAATTAAATTAAATTAAATTAAATTAAACAAAATTAAATTAAATTAAAATAAATTAAAATAAAATAAAGTAAATTAAATTAAATTAAACTAAATTAGATTAAATTAAATTAAATTAAATTAAATTAAATTAAATTAAAATAAATCAATTTAAATTAAATTAATTTAAATTAAATTAAATTAAATTAAATTAAACTAAATTAAATTAAATTAAATAAAACTAAATTAAATTAAATTATATTAAAATAAATTAAATAAATTAAATTTAATTTAATTGAATGTAATTAAATTCAATTATATTAAATTAAGCTAAACTAAATTAAATTAAATTAAATTCAATAAAATTATATTAAATTAAATTAAGTTGAATTAAATTAAATTAAATTAAATTAAAATAAATTGAATTAAATTAAATTAAATTAAATTAAACTAAGTTTAATTAAACTAAATTAAATTAAATTAAATTAAATTAAAGTAAATTAATATAAATTAAATTAAATTAAATAAAATTAAACTAACTTAAATTAAATTAAATTAAATTAAACTAAATTAAATTAAATTAAATTAAATTAACTTAAACCAAAATAAATTAAATTAAATTAAATTAAATTAAATTAAAACAAATTAAATTAAATTAAAATAAATTAAAAAAAAATAATTTAAAATAAATTAAATTAAATTAAATTAAATTAAAATAATTAAATTAATTTAATTTAAATTAAATTAAGTTAAAATAAATAAAATAAAACAAAATTAAATTAATTTAAATTAAATTAAATTAAATTAAATTAAATGAAATTAAAATTAATTAAATTAAATTAAACTATATTAAACTAAATTAAATTAAATTAAATTAAATTAAATTAAATTAAACTAAATTAAATTAAATTAAATTAAATTAAATTAAATTAAATTAAATTAAATTAAATTAAATAAAATTAAATTGAATTAAATTAAATTAAATTAAATTAAACTAAGTTTAATTAAGCTAAATTAAATTAAATTAAATTAATTTAAAGTAAATTAATATAAAGTAAATTAAATTAAATTAAATTAAACTAAATTAAATTAAATTAAATTAAATTAAATTTGATTTAATTAAATTATATTAAATTAAATTAAATTAAAATAAATTAAATTAGAGTAAGTTAAATTAAACTAAATTAAATTAAATTAAATTAAATTAAATTAAATTAAATTAAATTAAATTAAATTAATATAAATTAAATTAAATTAAATTATATTAAATTAAATTAGGTTAAATTAAATTAAATTAAATTAAATTAAATTAAAATAAGTTGAATAAAATTAAATTAATTTAAATTAAATTAAATTAAATTAAATTAAATTAACTTAAACTAAATTAAATTAAATTAAATTAAATTAATTTAAAACAAATTAAACTAAATTAAATTAAATTAAATTAAAATAAATTAAATTAAATTGAACTAAATTAAATTAAACTAAATTAAATTAAAATAAAATAAAGTAAATTTATATAAATTAAATTAAATTAAATTAAATTAAAACAAATTAAATTAAATTAAATTAAATTATATTAAATTAAATTAAATTAAAATAAATTAAACTAAATCGAATTAAATTAAATTAAATTAAATTAAATTAAACCAAATTAAATTAAATTAAAATAAATTAAAATAAAATAAAGTAAATTAAATTAAATTAAATTAAACTAAATTAGATTAAATTAAATTAAATTAAATTAAATTAAATTAAAATAAATCAATTTAAAATAAATTAAATAAAATTAAATTAAATTAAATTAAACTAAATTAAATTAAATTAAATTAAACTAAATTAAATTAAATTATATTAAAATAAATTAAATAAATTAAATTTAATTTAATTGAATGTAATTAAATTAAATTAAATTAAATTAAGCTAAACTAAATTAAATTAAATTAAATAAAATAAAATTATACTAAATTAAATTAAGTTGAATTAAATTAAATTAAATTAAATTAAATTAAAATAAATTGAATTAAATTAAATTAAATTAAATTAAACTAAGTTTAATTAAACTAAATTAAATTAAATTAAATTAAAGTAAATTAATATAAATTAAATTAAATTAAATTAAATTAAACTAACTTAAACTATATTAAATTAAATTAAACTAAATTAAATTAAATTAAATTAAATTAACTTAAACTAAATTAAATTAAATTAAATTAAATTAAATTAAATTAAAACAAATTAAATTAATTTAAATTAAATTAAATTAAATTAAATTAAAATAAATTAACTTAAATTGAATTAAATTAAATTAAATTAAAATAAAATAAAGTAAATTAAATTAAATTAAATTAAATTAAATTAAAATAAATTAAAAAATAATAATTTAAAATAAATTAAATTAAATTAAATTAAATTAAAAGAATTAAATTAAATTAATTTAAATTAAATTAAATTAAAATAAATAAAATAAAATAAAATAAAATTAATTTAAATTAAATTAAATTAAATTAAATTATATTAAAATTAATTAATTTAAATTAAACTAAATTAAGCTTAATTAAATTAAATTAAATTAAATTAAGTTGAATTAAATTAAATTAAATTAAATTAAATTAAAATAAATTGAATTAAATTAAATTAAATTAAATTAAACTAAGTTTAATTAAACTAAATTAAATTAAATTAACTTAAATTAAAGTAAATTAATATAAATTAAATTAAATTAAATTAAATTAAACTAACTTAAATTAAATTAAATTAAATTAAACTAAATTAAATTAAATTAAATTAAATTAACTTAAACTAAATTAAATTAAATTAAATTAAATTAAAAAAATTAAATTAAAATAAATTAATGTAGATTAAATTAAATTAAAAAAAATAAATTATATTTAATTAAATTAAACTAAATTAAATTAAATTAAATTAAATTAACTTAAACTAAATTAAATTAAATTAAATTAAATTAAATTAAATTAAAATAAAATAAATTAAATTAAATTAAATTAAATTAAAATAAAATAAATTAAACTAAATTAAATTAAAGTAAGTTGAATTAAATTAAATTAAATTAAATTAAAATAAATTGAATTAAATTAAATTAAATTAAATTAAACTAAGTTTAATTAAACTAAATTAAATTAAATTAAATTAAATTAAAGTAAATTAATATAAATTAAATTAAATTAAATAAAATTAAACTAACTTAAATTAAATTAAATTAAATTAAACTAAATTAAATTAAATTAAATTAAATTAACTTAAACTAAATTAAATTAAATTAAATTAAATTAAATTAAATTAAAACAAATTAAATTAAATTAAATTAAATTTAATTAAAATAAATTAAATTAAATTGAATTAAATTAAATTAAATTAAAATTAAATAAAGTAAATTAAATTAAATTAAATTAAATTAAAATAAATTAAAAAAAAATAATTTAAAATAAATTAAATTAAATTAAATTAAATTAAAATAATTAAATTAATTTAATTTAAATTAAATTAAGTTAAAATAAATAAAATAAAACAAAAATAAATTAATTTAAATTAAATTAAATTAAATTAAATTAAATTAAATTAAAATTAATTAAATTAAATTAAACTAAATTAAATTAAATTAAATTAAATTAAATTAAACTAAATTAAATTAAATTAAATTAAATTAAATTAAATTAAATTAAATTAAATAAAATTAAATTGAATTAAATTAAATTAAATTAAATTAAACTAAGTTTAATTAAGCTAAATTAAATTAAATTAAATTAATTTAAAGTAAATTAATATAAATTAAATTAAATTAAATTAAATTAAACTAAATTAAATTAAATTAAATTAAATTAAATTAAATTTGATTTAATTAAATTATATTAAATTAAATTAAATTAAATTAAAATAAATTAAATTAAATTGAACTAAATTAAATTAAACTAAATTAAATTAAAATAAAATAAAGTAAATTTATATAAATTAAATTAAATTAAATTAAATTAAAACAAATTAAATTAAATTAAATTAAATTATATTAAATAAAATTAAATTAAAATAAATTAAATTAAATCGAATTAAATTAAATTAAATTAAATTAAATTAAACCAAATTAAATTAAATTAAAATAAATTAAAATAAAATAAAGTAAATTAAATTAAATTAAATTAAACTAAATTAGATTAAATTAAATTAAATTAAATTAAATTAATATAAATTAAAATAAATCAATTTAAAATAAATTAAATAAAATTAAATTAAATTAAATTAAACTAAATTAAATTAAATTAAACTAAATTAAATTAAATTATATTAAAATAAATTAAATAAATTAAATTTAATTTAATTGAATGTAATTAAATTAAATTAAATTAAGCTAAACTAAATTAAATTAAATTAAATAAAATAAAATTATACTAAATTAAATTAAGTTGAATTAAATTAAATTAAATTAAATTAAATTAAAATAAATTGAATTAAATTAAATTAAATTAAATTAAACTAAGTTTAATTAAACTAAATTAAATTAAATTAAATTAAATTAAAGTAAATTAATATAAATTAAATTAAATTAAATTAAATTAAACTAACTTAAACTAAATTAAATTAAATTAAACTAAATTAAATTAAATTAAATTAAATTAACTTAAACTAAATTAAATTAAATTAAATTAAATTAAATTAAATTAAAACAAATTAAATTAATTTAAATTAAATTAAATTAAATTAAATTAAAATAAATTAACTTAAATTGAATTAAATTAAATTAAATTAAAATAAAATAAAGTAAATGAAATTAAATTAAATTGAATTAAATTAAAATAAATTAAAAAATAATAATTTAAAATAAATTAAATTAAATTAAATTAAATTAAAATAATTAAATTAATTTAATTTAAATTAAATTAAATTAAAATAAATAAAATAAAATAAAATTAAATTAATTTAAATTAAATTAAATTAAATTAAATTATATTAAAATTAATTAATTTAAATTAAACTAAATTAAACTTAATTAAATTAAATTAAATTAAATTAAGTTGAATTAAAATAAATTAACTTAAATTAAATTAAAATAAATTGAATTAAATTAAATTAAATTAAATTAAACTAAGTTTAATTAAACTAAATTAAATTAAATTAACTTAAATTAAAGTAAATTAATATAAATTAAATTAAATTAAATTAAATTAAACTAACTTAAATTAAATTAAATTAAATTAAACTAAATTAAATTAAATTAAATTAAATTAACTTAAACTAAATTAAATTAAATTAAATTAAATTAAAAAAATTAAATTAAAATAAATTAATGAAGATTAAATTGAATTAAAAAAAATAAATTAAATTAAATTAAATTAATCTAAATTAAATTAAATTAAATTAAATTAACTTAAACTAAATTAAATTAAATTAAATTAAATTAAATTAAATTAAATTAAAATAAATTAAATTAAATTAAATTAAATTAAATTAAAATAAAATAAATTAAACTAAATTAAATTAAAGTAAGTTAAATTAAACTAAATTAAATTAAATTAAATTAAATTAAATTAAATTAAATGAAATTAAATTAAATAAAATTAAATTAAATTAAATTAAATTAAATCTAAATTATATTAGATTAAATTAAGTTGAATTAAATTAAAATAAATTAAAATAAATTGAATTAAATTAAATAAAATTAAATTAAAATAAATTAAAATAAAATAAATTAAATTAAATTAAATTAAATTAAATTAAATTAAATTAAATTAAATTAAATTAAATTAAAATAAATTAAATTAAATTAAATTAAAATATATTAAAACAAATTAAATTAAATTAAATTAAATTAAATTAAATTAAATTAAATTAAATTAAATTAAAATAAATTAAATTAAATCGAATTAAATTAAATTAAATTAAACTAAATAAAGTTAAATTAAATTAAAAAAAAATTAAAATAAAATCAAGTAAATTAAATTGAATTAAATTAAATTAAATTAGATTAAATCAAATTAAATTAAATTAAATTAAATAAAATAAAATTAAATTAAATTAAACTAAATTAAATTAAATTAAACTAAGTTAAATTAAATTATATTAAAATAAATTAAATAAATTAAATTAAATTTAATTGAATGTAATTAAATTAAATTAAATTAATTAAATTAATTTGAATTAAATTAAATTAAATTAAATTAAATTAAATTAAATTAAAATAAATTGAATTAAATTAAAATAAATTAAATTAAATTAAACTAAGTTTAATTAAGCTAAATTAAATTAAATTAAATTAAATTAAAATAAATTAAATTAAATCGAATTAAATTAAATTAAATTAAATTAAAATAAAATAAAGTAAATTAAATTAAATTAAATTAAATTAAATTAGATTAAATCAAATTAAATCAAATTAAATTAATTTAAAATAAATTAAAATAAATCAATTTAAATTAAATTAAATTAAATAAAATTAAATTAAATTAAACTAAGTTTAATTAAATTAAATTAAATGAAATTAAAATAAATTGAATTAAATTAAATTAAATTAAATTAAATTAAACTAAGTTTAATTAAGCTAAATTAAATTAAATTAAATTTATTTAAAGTAAATTAATATAAATTTAATTAAATTAAATTAAATTAAACTGAATTAAATTAAATTAAATTAAATTGAACTAAATTAAATTAAACTAAATTAAATAAAAATAAAATAAAGTAACTTAATATAAATTAAATTAAAATAAATTAAATTAAATTTAATTAAATTAAATTAAACTAAATTAAATTAAATTAAATTAAATTAAAACAAATTAAATTAAATTGAATTAATTTATATTAAATTAAATTAAATTAAAATAAATTAAATTAAATCGAATTAAATTAAATTAAATTAAATTAAATTAAATTAAACAAAATTAAATTAAATTAAAATAAATTAAAATAAAATAAAGTAAATTAAATTAAATTAAATTAAACTAAATTAGATTAAATTAAATTAAATTAAATTAAATTAAATTAAATTAAATTAAAACAAATCAATTTAAATTAAATTAAATTAAATTAAATTAAATTAAGCTAAATTAAACTAAATTAAATTAAATTAAATTAAACTAAATTAAATTAAATTATATTAAAATAAATTAAATAAATTAAATAAATTAAATTTAATTTAATTGAAGTAATTAAATTAAATTAAGCTAAACTAAATTAAATTAAATAAAATTAAATAAAATTATATTAAATTAAATTAAGTTGAATTAAATTAATTTAAATTAAATTAAATTAAAATAAATTGAATTAAATTAAACTGTTTCAGACCATATATCTTTTTGGAAATAGTGAAAAAATTACAACAATAGCTTTGGACGGTAGAAGTTATAGCTGCTATTTCGGAAACCACCACGTTTTCCTCATCAGACTTCTTTTTCCAGACACCTTTTTGTTCGAATGGAATTCGAACTTGGGATGCCCACAGCACGAGCCAATGGTAATCCCATTAAGCTACATGTGTGCCGCTTTCACATATTGTTGTTTTTCACTTTTTTTTTCCTTTTACCTACATATCCACGATCAAGTGCTCAGATATTCTGTAGCTGTAAACTTGACGCGATGTTGTTGTTTTTGCGAAGAATTTACCAACAAATATTTTAAAGCAACGCCTTTTTTATTATTGGAAAATTTCATTCGCACGGCAAGGCTCTTCCGTAATTCCTAGATGCCTTTTCAGGTCATTATTGTGTTGAATTGTTTTTGGGTTTTCATTTAAATGGAACTGTTTCAGACCATATATCTTTTTGGAAATAGTGAAAAAATTACAACAATAGCTTTGGACGGTAGAAGTTATAGCTGCTATTTCGGAAACCACCACGTTTTCCTCATCAGACTTCTTTTTCCAGACACCTTTTTGTTCGAATGGAATTCGAACTTGGGATGCCCACAGCACGAGCCAATGGTAATCCCATTAAGCTACATGTGTGCCGCTTTCACATATTGTTGTTTTTCACTTTTTTTTTTCCTTTTACCTACATATCCACGATCAAGTGCTCAGATATTCTGTAGCTGTAAACTTGACGCGATGTAGTTGTTTTTGCGAAGAATTTACCAACAAATATTTTAAAGCAACGCCTTTTTTATTATTGGAAAATTTCATTCGCACGGCAAGGCTCTTCCGTAATTCCTAGAAGCTTTTTCAGGTCATTATTGTGTTGAATTGTTTTTGGGTTTTCATTTAAATGGAACTGTTTCAGACCATATATCTTTTTGGAAATAGTGAAATGAAATTAAATTAAATTAAATTAAATTAAATTAAAACAAATTAAATTAAATTAAATTAAATTAAATTAAATTAAACTAAAATAAATTAAATTAAATTGAATTAAATTAAATTAAATTAAATTAAAATAAAATAAAGTAAATTAAATTAAATTAAATTAAATTAAATTAAATTAAAATAAATTAAAAAAAAAATAATTTAAAATAAATTAAATTAAATTAAATTAAATTAAAATAATTAAATTAATTTAATTTAAATTAAATTAAATTAAAATAAATAAAATAAAATAACATTAAATTAATTTAAATTAAATTAAATTAAATTAAATTAAATTAAATTAAAATTAATTAAATTAAATTAAACTAAATTAAATTAAATTAAACTAAATTAATTTAAATTAAATTAAATTAAATTAAATAAAATTAAATTAAATTAAACTAAATTAAATTAAATTATACTAAGTTAAATTAAATTATATTAAAATAAATTAAATAAATTAAATTAAATTTAATTGAATGTAATTAAACTAAATTAAATTAAATTAAACTAAGTTGAAATAAATTAAATTAAATTAAATTAAGTTAAAATAAAATAAATTGAATTAAATTAAAATAAATTAAATTAAATTAAACTAAGTTTAATTAAGCTAAATTATATTAAATTAAATTAAATTAAAATAAATTAAATTAGAGTAAGTTAAATTAAACTAAATTAAATTAAATTAAATTAAATTAAATTAAATTAAATTAAATTAATATAAATTAAATTAAATTAAATTAAATTATATTAAATTATATTAAATTAAATTAGGTTGAATTAAATTAAATTAAATTAAATTAAATTAAGTTAAACTAAATTAAATTAAATTAAATCAAATTAATTTAAAACAAATTAAATTAAATTAAATTAAATTAAATTAAAATAAATTAAATTAAATTGAACTAAATTAAATTAAACTAAATTAAATTAAAATAAAATAAAGTAAATTTATATAAATTAAATTAAATTAAATTAAATTAAATTAAATTAAATTAAATTAAATTAAATTAAAATAAATTGAATTAAATTAAATTAAATTAAATTAAACTAACTTAATTTAAATTAAATTAAATTAAACTAAATTAAATTAAATTAAATTAAATTAACTTAAACTAAATTAAATTAAATTAAATTAAATTAAAACAAATTAAATTAAATTAAATTAAATTAAATTAAATTAAAATAAATTAACTTAAATTGAATTAAATTAAATTAAATTAAAATAAAATAAAGTAAATTAAATTAAATTAAATTAAATTAAATTAAAATAAATTAAAAAATAATAATTTAAAATAAATTAAATTAAATTAAATTAAATTAAAATAATTAAATTAATTTAATTTAAATTAAATTAAATTAAAATAAATAAAATAAAATAAAATTAAATTAATTTAAATTAAATTAAATTAAATTAAATTAAATCATATTAAAATTAATTAAATTAAATTAAACTAAATTAAACTTAATTAAATTAAATTAAATTAAATTAAGTTGAATTAATTTAAATTAAATTAAATTAAATTAAAATAAATTGAATTAAATTAAATTAAATTAAATTAAACTAAGTTTAATTAAACTAAATTAAATTAAATTAACTTAAATTAAAGTAAATTAATATAAATTAAATTAAATTAAATTAAATTAAACTAACTTAAATTAAATTAAATTAAACTAAATTAAATTAAATTAAATTAAATTAACTTAAACTAAATTAAATTAAATTAAATTAAATTAAAAAAATTAAATTAAAATAAATTAATGTAGATTAAATTAAATTAAAATAAATTAAATTAAATTAAATTAAATTAAAATAAATTAAATTAACTTAATTTAAATTAAATTAAACTAAATTAAATTAAATTAAATGAAATTAAATTAAATTAAATGAAATTAAAATAAATAAAATTAAATTAAATTAAATTAAATTATATTAGATTAAATTAAGTTGAATTAAATTAAAATAAATTAAATTAAATTAAAATAAATTGAATTAAATTAAATTAAATTAAATTAAAATAAATTAAAATAAATTAAAATAAAATAAATTAAATTAAATTAAATTAAATTAAATTAAATTAAATTAAATTAAATTAAATTAAATTAAATTAAATTAAATTAAATTAAATTAAATTAAATTAAAATAAATTAAATTAAATCGAATTAAATTAAATTAAATTAAACTAAATAAAATTAAATTAAATTAAAAAAAAATTAAAATAAAATCAAGTAAATTAAATTGAATTAAATTAAATTAAATTAGATTAAATCAAATTAAATTAAATTAAATTAAATTAAATAAAATTAAATTAAATTAAACTAAATTAAATAAAATTAAACTAAGTTAAATTAAATTATATTAAAATAAATTAAATAAATTAAATTAAATTTAATTGAATGTAATTAAATTAAATTAAATTAAATTAAATTAAGTTGAATTAAATTAAATTAAATTAAATTAAATTAAATTAAATTAAATTAAAATAAATTGAATTAAATTAAAATAAATTAAATTAAATTAAACTAAGTTTAATTAAGCTAAATTAAATTAAATTAAATTAAATTAAAATAAATTAAATTAAATAGAATTAAATTAAATTAAATTAAATTAAAATAAAATAAAGTAACTTAAATTAAATTAAATTAAATTAAATTAGATTAAATCAAATTAAATTAAATTAAATTAAATAAATTAAAATAAATCAATTTAAATTAAATTAAATAAAATAAAATTAAATTAAATTAAACTAAGTTTAATTAAATTAAATTAAATGAAATTAAAATAAATTGAATTAAATTAAATTAAATTAAATTAAATTAAATTAAATTAAACTAAGTTGAATTAAGCTAAATTAAATTAAATTAAATTAATTTAAAGTAAATTAATATAAACTAAATTAAATTAAATTAAATTAAACTGAATTAAATTAAATTAAATTAAATTGAACTAAATTAAATTAAACTAAATTAAATTAAAATAAAATAAAGTAACTTAATATAAATTAAATTAAATTAAATTAAATTAAATTAAATTAAAATAAAATAAATTAAATTAAATTAAATTAAATTAAATTAAATTAAAACAAATTAAATTAAATTAAATTAATTTATATAAATTAAATTAAATTAAAATAAATTAAATTAAATCGAATTAAATTAAATTAAATTAAATTAAACAAAATTAAATTAAATTAAAATAAATTAAAATAAAATAAAGTAAATTAAATTAAATTAAATTAAACTAAATTAGATTAAATTAAATTAAATTAAATTAAATTAAATTACATTAAAACAAATCAATTTAAATTAAATTAAATTAAATTAAATTAAGTTAAATTAAACTAAATTAAATTAAATTAAATTAAACTAAATTAAATTAAATTAAATTAAATTATATTAAAATAAATTAAATAAATTAAGTTTAATTTAATTGAATGTAATTAAATTAAATTAAATTAAATTAAGCTAAACTAAATTAAATTAAAT
Organism: Ceratitis rosa; assembly: GCA_037013455.1. NCBI lineage: Eukaryota > Metazoa > Arthropoda > Insecta > Diptera > Tephritidae > Ceratitis > Ceratitis rosa. The sequence continues at coordinate 247,226 of JAWMAG010000082.1, read as the reverse complement.
TAATTAAAAAAAAATTATATTAAATTAAATTAAGTTGAATTAAATTAAATTAAATTAAATTAAATTAAATTAAAATAAATTGAATTAAATTTAATTTAATTAAATTAAACTAAGTTTAATTAAACTAAATTAAATTAAATTAAATTAAATTAAAGTAAATTAATATAAATTAAATTAAATTAAATTAAACTAACTTAAATTAAATTAAATTAAATTAAACTAAATTAAATTAAGTTAAATTAAATTAACTTAAACTAAATTAAATTAAATTAAATTAAATTAAATTAAATTAAAACAAATTAAATTAAATTAAATTAAATTAAATTAAATTAAATTAAACTAAAAAAATTAAATTAAATTGAATTAAATTAAATTAAATTAAAATAAAATAAAGTAAATTAAATTAAATTAAATTAAATTAAATTAAATTAAATTAAATTAAATTAAACTAACTTAAATTAAATTAAATTAAATTAAATTAAATTAAATTAAATTAACTTAAACTAAATTAAATTAAATTAAATTAAATTAAATTAAATTAAATTAAAACAAATTAAATTAAATTAAATTAAATTAAATTAAATTAAATTAAATTAAAATAAATTAACTTAAATTGAATTAAATTAAATTAAATTAAAATAAAATAAAGTAAATTAAATTAAATTACATTAATTTAAATTAAAATAAATTAAAAAAAAAATAATTTAAAATAAATTAAATTAAATTAAATTAAATTAAAATAATTAAATTAATTTAATTTAAATTAAATTAAATTAAAATAAATAAAATAAAATAAAATTAAATTAATTTAAATTAAATTAAATTAAAATAAATTAAATTATATTAAAATTAATTAAATTAAACTGAACTAAATTAAACTTAATTAAATTAAATTAAATTAAACTAAACTAAATTAAATTAAATTAAATTAACTTAAACTAAATTACATTAAATTAAATTAAATTAACTTAAATTAAATTAAAACAAATTAAATTAAATTAAATTAAATTAAATTAAATTAAAATAAATTAAATTAAATTGAATTAAATTAAATTAAATTAAAATAAAATAAAATAAAGTAAATTAAATTAAATTAAAATTAAATTAAATTAAATTAAATTAAATTAAATTAAATTAAACTAAATTAAATTAAATTAAATTAAAATAAATTAAAATAAATTAAATTAAAATAAATTAAATTAAATTAAATTAAATTAAATTAAATTAAATTAAATTAAATTAAATTAAATTAAATTAAATTAAACTAAATTAAATTAAATTAAATTAATTTAAAACAAATTAAATTAAATTAAATTAAATTAAATTAAACTAAATTAAATTAAATTAAAATAAATTAAATTAAATAAAATTAAATTAAATTAAATTAAACTAAATTAAATTAAATTAAACCAAATTAAATTAAATTATATTAAAATAAATTAAATAAATTAAATTAAATTTAATTGAATGTAATTACATTAAATTAAATTAAATTAAACTAAACTAAATTAAATTAAATTAAATAAAATTATATTAAATTAAATTAAGTTGAATTAAATTAAATTAAATTAAATTAACTTAAATTAAATTAAAGTAAATTGAATTAAATTAAATTAAATTAAATTAACTAAGTTTAATTAAACTAAATTAAATTAAATTAAACTAAAGTAAATTAATATAAATTAAATTAAATTAAATTAAACTAAATTAAATTAAATTAAACTAAATTAAATTAAATTAAATTAAATTAAATTAAAATAAATTAAATTAAATTGAATTAAATTAAATAAAATTAAAATAGAATAAAGTAAATTAAACTGATTTAAATTAAATTAAATTAAATTAAATTAAAATAAATTAAATTAAATTAAATTAAATTAAATTAAATTAAATTAAATTAAATTAAATTAAATTAAATTAAATAAAATTAAATTAAATTAAATTAAATTATATTATATTAGATTAAATTAAGTTGAATTAAATTAAAATAAATTAATGTAAATTAAATTAAATTAAAATAAATTGAATTAAATTAAATTAAATTAAATTAAAATAAATTAAAATAAATTAAAATAAAATAAATTAAATTAAATTAATATAAATTAAATTAAATTAAATTAAATTAAATTAAATTAAAATAAATTAAATTAAATCGAATTAAATTAAATTAAATTAAACTAAATAAAATTAAATTAAATTAAAAAAAAATTTAAATAAAATCAAGTAAATTAAATTGAATTAAATTAAATTAAATTAGATTAAATCAAATTAAATTAAATTAAATTAAATAAAATAAAATTGAATGTAATTAAATTAAATTAAAATAAATTAAATTAAGTTGAATTAAATTAAATTAAATAAAATAAAATAAAATTAAATTAAATTAAATTAATTTAAATTAAATTAAACTAAATTAAATTAAATTATATTAAAATAAATAAAATAAAATAAATTAAATTTTATTAAATGTAATTAAAATAAATTAAATTAAATTAAATTAAACTAAACTAAATTAAATTAAATTAAATTAAATTAAATTAAATTAAATTAAATTAAATTAAATTAAATTAAATTAAATTAAATTAAATTAAATTAAATTAAATTAAATTAAATTAAATTAAATTAAATTAAATTAAATTAAATTAAATTAAATTAAATTAAATTAAATTAAATTAAATTAAATAAAATTAAATTAAATTAAATTAAATCAAAATAAATTAAATTAAATTAAATTAAATTAAATTAAATTAAAATAAATTAATTTAAATTAAATTAAATTAAATTAAACTAAATTAAATTAAACTAAATTATAATAAATTAAAACAAATTAAATTAAATTAAATTAAATTAAAATAAATTAAATTAAATTGAATTAAATTAAATTAAATTAAATTAAATTAAATTAAATTAATTTAAATTAAATTAAATTAAATTAATTTAAATTAAATTAAATAAAATTAATTTAAAATAAATCAAAATAAAATAAAGTAAATTAAATTAAATTCAATTAAATTAGATTAAATCAAATTAAATTAAATTAAATTAAATTAAATTAAATTAAATTAAATTAAATTAAAATAAATCAATTTAAATTAAATTAAATAAAATAAAATTAAATTAAATTAAACTAAATTAAATCTTGTAATTTTTTCACTACTTCCAAAAAAATTAATGGTCTGAAACAGTTCCATTTAAATGAAAACCCAAAAACAATTCAACACAATAATGACCTGAAAAAGCATCTAGGAATTACGGAAGAGCCTTGCCGTGCGAATGAAATTTTCCAATAATAAAAAAGGCGTTGCTTTAAAATATTTGTTGGAAAATTCTTCGCAAAAAACAACTACATCGCGTCAAGTTTACTGCTACAGAATATCTGAGCACTTGATCGTGGATATGTAGGTAAAAGGAAAAAAGTGAAAAACAACAATATGTGAAAGCGGCACACATGTAGCTTAATGGGATCACCATTGGCTCGTGCTGTGGGCATCCCAAGTTCGAATTCCATTCGAACAAAAAGGTGTCTGGAAAAAGAAGTCTGATGAGGAAACGTGGTGGTTTCCGAAATAGCAGCTATAACTTCTACCGTCCAAAGCTATTGTTGTAATTTTTTCACTATTTCCAAAAAAATATATGGTCTGAAACAGTTCCATTTAAATGAAAACCCAAAAATAAGTTAAATTAAATTAAACTAAGTTTAATTAAATTATATAAAAATAAATTAAATAAATTAAATTAAATTTAACTGAATGTAATTAAATTAAATTAAATTAAATTAAATTAAACTTAACTAAATTAAATTGAATTAAATTAAATTAAATAAAATTGTATTAAATTAAATTAAGTTGAATTAAATTAAATTAAATTAAATTAAATTAAATTAAAATAAATTGAACTAAATTAAATTAAATTAAATTAAATTAAACTAAGTTTAATTAAGCTAAATTAAATTAAATTAATTTAAATTAAAATAAATTAGATTAAATCAAATTAAATTAAATTAAATTAAATTAAATTAAATTAAATTAAATTAAAATAAATCAATTTAAATTAAATTAAATAAAATATAATTAAATTAAATTAGCTAAGTTTAAATTAAATTAAATTAAATTTAATTAAATTAAAATAAATTGAATTAAATTAAATTAAATTAAATTAATTTAAACTTAGTTTAATTAAGCTAAATTAAATTTAATTAACTTAAATTAAAGCAAATTAATATAAATTAAATTAAATTAAATTAAATTAAATTAAATTAAATTAAATTAAATTAAATTAAATTAAATTAAATTAAATTAAATTAAATTAAATTAAATTAAATTAAATTAAATTAAATTAAATTAAATTAAATTAAATTAAATTAAATTAAATTAAATTAAATTAACTTAAATTAAATTAAATTAAATTAAATTAAATTAAATTAAATTAAATTAAATTAAATTAAATTAAATTAAATTAAATTAAATTAAATTAAAATAAATTAATTACATTAAATTAAATTAAATTAAATTAAATTAAATTAAATTAAATTAAATTAAATTAAATTAAATTAAATTAAATTAAATTAAATTAAATTAAATTAAATTAAATTAAATTAAATTAAATTAAATTAAATTAAATTAAATTAAATTAAATTAAATTAAATTAAATTAAATTAAATTAAATTAAATTGAAATAAATTAAATTAAACTGAATTAAATTAAATTAAACTAAATTAAATTAAAATAAAATAAAGTAAATTAATATAAATTAAATTAAATTAAATTAAACTAAATTAAATTAAATTAAATTAAATTAAATTAAATTAAATTAAATTAAATTAAATCAAACTAAATTAAATTAAATTGAATTAAATTAAATTAAATTAAACAAAATTAAATTAAATTAAAATAAATTAAAATAAAATAAAGTAAATTAAATTAAATTAAATTAAACTAAATTAGATTAAATTAAATTAAATTAATTTAAATTAAATTAAATTAAATTAAATTAAAATAAATCAATTTAAATTAAATTAAATTAAATTTAATTAATTTAAAACAAATAAAATTAAATTAAATTAAATTAAATTAAAATAAATTAAATTAAATTGAACTAAATTAAATTAAACTAAATTAGAATAAAATAAAATAAAGTAAATTAATATAAATTAAATTAAATTAAATTAAATTAAATTAAATTAAACTAAATTAAATTAAATTAAATTAAATTAAAACAAATTAAATTAAATTAAATTAAATTATATTAAATTAAATTAAATTAAAATAAATTAAATTAAATCGAATTAAATTAAATTAAATTAAATTAAATTAAACAAAATTAAATTAAATTAAAATAAATTAAAATAAAATAAAGTAAATTAAATTAAACTAAATTAGACTAAATTAGATTAAATTAAATTAAATTAAATTAAATTAAAATAAATCAATTTAAATTAAATTAAATAAAATTAAATTAAATTAAATTAAACTAAATTAAATTAAATTAAATTAAACTAAATTAAATTAAATTATATTAAAATAAATTAAATAAATTAAATTAAATTTAATTGAATGTAATTAAATTAAATTAAATTAAATTAAGCTAAACTAAATTAAATTAAATTAAATTAAAATAAAATTATATTAAATTAAATTAAATTAAATTAAATTAAATTAAATTAAAATAAATTGAATTAAATTAAATTAAATTAAATTAAACAAAGTTTAATTAAGCTAAATTAAATTAAATTAAATTAAATTAAAGTAAATTAATATAAATTAAATTAAATTAAATTAAATTAAACTAACTTAAAATAAATTAAATTAAATTAAACTAAATTAAATTAAATTAAATTAAATTAACTTAAACTAAATTAAATTAAATTAAATTAAATTAAATTAAATTAAATAAAATAAATAAAATAAAATTAAATTAAATTAATTTAAATTAAATTACATTAAATTAAATTAAATTAATTTAAATTAAAATTAATTAAATTAAATTAAACTAAATTAAACTAAATTAAATTAAATTAAATTAAATTAAACTAATTAAATTAAATTAAATTAAATTAAATTAAATTAACTTAAACTAAATTACATTAAATTAAATTAATTTAACTTAAATTAAATTGAAACAAATTAAATTAAATTAAATTAAATAAAATTAAATTAAATTAAAATAAATTAAATTAAATTAAATTGAATTAAATTAAATTAAATTAAATTAAAATAAAATAAAGTAAATTAAATTAAATTAAAATTAAATTAAATTAAAACAAATTAAATTAAATTAAAGTAAATTAAATTAAATTAAATAAATTAAATTAAATTAAATAAAATTAAATAAAATTAAACTAAATTAAATTAAATTAAACCAAATTAAATTAAATTATATTAAAATAAATTAAATAAATTAAATTAAATTTAATTGAATGTAATTAAATTAAATTAAATTAAATTAAACTAAACTCAACTAAATTAAATTAAATAAAATTATATTAAATTAAATTAAGTTGAATTAAATTAAATTAAATTAAATTAAATTAAATTAAATTAAAGTAAATTGAATTAAATTAAATTAAATTAAATTAAATTAACTAAGTTTAATTAAACTAAATTTTAAATTTTAACTAAATTTAAATTAAATTAAAGTAAATTAATATAAATTAAATTAAAGTAAATTAAACTAAATTAAATTAAATTAAATTAAACTAAACTAAGTTAAATTAAATTAAATTAAATTAACTTAAATTAAATTAAATTAAATTAAATTAAATTAAATTAAATTAAATTAAATTAAATTAAATGAAATTAAATTAAATTAAATTAAATTAAATTAAATTAAATTAAATTAAATTAAATTAAATTAAATTAAATTAAATTAAATTAAATTAAATTAAATTAAAGTAAATTAAATTAAATTGAATTAAATTAAATTAAATTAAATTAAAATAAAATAAAGTAAATTAAACTGAACTAAATTAAATTAAATTAAATTAAATTAAATTAAAGTAAATTAAATTAAATTAAATTAAATTAAATTAAATTAAATTAAATTAAATTAAATTAAATTAAATTAAATTAAATTAAATTAAATTAAATTATATTAAATTAAATAAAATTAAATTAAATTAAATTAAATTAAATTAAATTAAATCAAATTAAATTAAATTAAATTAACTTAAATTAAATTAAATTAAATTGTTCAAATACAAAACAACATATTTCTCCGAGTGTAACTCTCATTCTCTATATTGTTGAGCTTACAAGCAATGTTAGCTATAAGCATTTCTTTAGTTTGTAATAAACCATACTCTGAATTACACTCCGCTTGTTTTACTCTGCTTACAAATGGTTATGGGCCCAGAGTTGGCTTGGGCTTAAGTTAATTAGTTCGTTCGTAAATCGTAATTGAAAATAAAAGAACAACGTGTGTCGTTGGCGAATTATAAAAAAATTCGAGTTCAATTTTCTTTTTACAATTTATAGTTCTAACTAGAAAGTTCCATATTTTAAATCGGTAAAAATGAGCGCGTCGGGTCTTTACGCGATAGAAAAGTTAAACGAAAGTAACTACTCTTCTTGGTCCGTCCAGATGAAGAGCGTACTTATTCATAATGAACTTTGGCCGGTAGTTTCTGGAAAGCTGGTAAAGGATGAGGCATCTGAAGCATCAATAACTGTATATGACTCCAAAGATGAGAAGGCTCTCGCAACAATAATTTTGTGTCTACATGCGTCGCAGCTAAATTATGTTAAATACTGCAGTTCGTCTTCTGAAGCTTGGAATACCCTAAAAGATATTTACCAACGTAGAGCCCCAGCTCGAAAAGTCACTTTGTTTAAGAGGCTAATGTCGTTAAAACTTCAAGAAGGTTCTAGTGTGTCTAACCATATTAATGAATTTACCGATATAGTGGAATTACTTACTCAAGTCGATACCAGTTTAACGGACGAAATTCTGTGCATTATTTTGTTATCTAGTTTGCCAGAATCGTATGACAATTTCGTCGTTGCAATTGAAGCGCGCGAATCTTTTCCTGCATTAAGTACATTGAAGTTCAAATTAATCGAAGAAGGTGAAAGAAGACTAGAAAAGAGAGATTTAAATACTAGCAACAGTAACATGGCTTATTATGCCGAAAGGTCAAAGAAGTCAAATGAGCAAAGCAATGCTAATTATTACAAAAAAGATAAGAAAAATATACGGTGTTATAATTGTGGTTTGCGCGGCCACTATGCATCGGAATGCAAGCGTAAAATTGTAAACAAATATCCAGAGAAATCGAAAGACATGCGATTAGCAATTTTAGTGGGAGCAGCGACAGCAGGTATTACTTTGACGCGAACTTCGTGGTGCTTAGATAGCGGAGCAACAACTCACATGTGTTGTGAGAGACAGTTTTTCACTTCGCTGTTGCCTATTGCTGAAAAGGTTTGGCTAGCTGACAACAACACAGTTGAAGCGTGCGGTCGCGGTGACATACGCATGAAGGTCGGCGCAGTTACATTAACAGCAGAGAACGTGCTTTATATACCTGCGCTACAGCATAATTTTTTGTCCGTTTCTCGCATAACATCGCGGGGTAGCAAAGTGAAGTTTTTAAAGTCGGGAGCGCAAATACAAGACAAAAGTGGATATGTTATGCTCAAAGCAGAACGAATAAACGACCTCTATGTTTTTGAAAGTCAAACAGATAATGAAAACATATGTAATTTTGCAAAAAATAAAGAAGATGATATAATGAGATGGCATAATCGGTTTGGCCACATACATATTGCGGCTTTAAAAGAGATGGCGAGTAAACGCATTGTGCATGGGCTTTATCTTAGTGAAAGCAATAACAATAATCAATGTAAAACTTGTGCTGAGAGTAAAATATGTACGAAACCATTTGCGTCGTCCGATCATAAATCGAACAAATTATTAGAAATAATTCATAGTGATGTTTGCGGTCCTATGAACAAAAAGTCGTTTTCGGGCTATCAATATTTTGTGACGTTCATAGACGACAAGTCGCGATATATACATGTACGTTTACTGAAAAGTAAAGCTGATGTTTTTGATGCGTTCAAATCATTTAAAGCGATTGTTGAGCTCGAAACTGAAAATAAAATTAAAACTTTAAGAACAGATAATGGACGCGAATATATAAACCAAGCGTTCGACAGACATTTAACAGAAAGTGGTATTAAGCGACAAACGACTGTCCCATATACGCCACAACAGAATGGCATAGCCGAGCGGGCTAATAGAACCTTGGTAGAAATGGCAAGGAGTATGCTGGTGTATTCGGGATTGGATGAAGCATATTGGGCGGAAGCCATCACGACAGCAGCATACATCCGCAATCGATCAGTCACTAAAGCGCTAATAAATAAAACACCTTTTGAAGTATTTAAAAATAGAAAGCCTTCAGTGACACACTTTAGAATTTTCGGCTCTCCAGCTATAGCCTTAGATAAAACGGAGAAGCACAAATTTCGAGCGAAGGGGAAAGAGATGATTTTCGTTGGCTACTCAGGACAGTCCAAAGCATATCGGTTAGTCGACAGTAAAACTAAAAAGATTATCGTTAGCAGAGACGTAATTTTTCTAGAGGATACAATGAATGCGCCGTGTGAGTTAGTAAGCTGTGAAATCGAGCAAAATGTAGAGACACAAATTGATGATAGTCGTGCAGTAGAGACGGATAAAGACGCAACCAGTGATGATTCGAAAGATGATGTGTTCATCAAAGAAACAAACAGAGCTCCAGGTAGGCCTAGACTAGAACGGACAGGAAAACCAGGCCGCCCAAGAAAACGTTTTAATACAGTAGGCGCCATGGTTCAAAAAGATGTCGTCAAGCCTGAAACGGTGAGTGCAGCCTTAACTGGTGAAGATGCTGAGCAATGGAAAGCATCTATGAAGGAGGAGTACAATTCGTTAATTGCAATCAAAACATGGTCTATGGTTCCGCTTCCAAAAGGCCATAAAGCAATTGGTTGCCGTTGGGTATTTAATATAAAGCGAAACAAAGAAGGCGATATTGTACGATTTAAGTCGCGGCTGGTGGCAAAAGGGTGTAGCCAAGTGCAAGGGGTAAATTTTAGCGAGACGTTCTCTCCAGTGGTTCGTTATGCCACGATTAAGTTAATAATTGCATTGGCGATAGAATACGAGCTCTATCTGGACCAAATGGACGTGTCTTCCGCATATTTGAACGGGGAGCTCAATGAGACGGTCTACATGCAGCAGCCGGAAGGTTTTATCAACGAAGAGTATCCATATCATGTGCTAAAACTCCACAAAGCATTATATGGGTTAAAGCAGAGCGGACGTGAGTGGAATAAACGACTTGATGGTGTACTTCGTTCAATGGGATTTAAACCAGGTGAGACCGAACCATGCGTATATATTAAGCATGGAGAAAAAACGTATAATATAATAGCCGTATATGTTGATGATATATTGTTTGCAAGCTCTTCCAGGCAAGAGCTAGATGACATTAAAGCGCAAATTTCTGAACATTTCGATGTGGTGGATGGTGGACCTTTGAAACATTTTTTAGGAATGGAAATCGAACGTAAAGGAGCTACAGGCTCTGTTACTTTATACCAACGTCAATATATAGAAGATTTGTTGAAGCAGTATGACATGGAAAACTGCAGACCAGCTGTCACGCCACTACCACCAAGTTTTCAAGTCGATTGTAAGAGCGATTCTTGCAGAAAAGTCGATGCTGTCAAATACCAATCGTTAGTAGGTGCACTCATGTATTTGGGATTATCAACAAGACCGGACATACTACATTCGGTAACAAAACTATCTCAGCGAAATGTGAATCCTCATTGTGAACATGAAGCCGATTGGGCCGGTGATAGTACCGATAGAAAATCGTTCACCGTGTATACTTTTATGGCTCATAGCAGCACTGAAGCCGAGTATGTTGGTTTATCTACAGCGGCAAAGGAAGCCGAGTATCTACGAAAGCTTTTGTACGAAATGGGCTTCGAAATCACAGTGCCGATGATAATTAATTGTGACAATCAAGGCGCGCAACATCTCGTTCGAAATCCAACATATCATTCCAGGAGCAAACATATTGATGTGAGATACCATCATATTCGTGAAATGTACAAAGCAAATAAAATAGATTTAAGATATATTTGTACTAACAATATGGTTGCTGATTTGTTAACAAAAAACCTACAAAGAATTAAACACGAAAAGTTTGTTAAAGAATTGGGTATTTACTAACATATATTTCTCACTATGTAATTTTTTATTTTAAACTTTGATTTCGGAGAAGTATATTGCATTGAGGAGGAGTGTCCAAATACAAAACAACATATTTCTCCGAGTGTAACTCTCATTCTCTATATTGTTGAGCTTACAAGCAATGTTAGCTATAAGCATTTCTTTAGTTTGTAATAAACCATACTCTGAATTACACTCCGCTTGTTTTACTCTGCTTACATATATTAATTTAAATTAAATTAAATTAAATTAAACTAAATTAAATTAAACTTAATTAAAATAAATTAAAACAAATTAAATTAAATTAAATTAAATTAAAATAAATTAAATTAAATTGAATTAAATTAAATTAAATTAAATTAAATTAAATTAAATAAAATTAAATTAAAATAAATCAAAATAAAATAAAGTAAATTAAATTAAATTAAATTAAATTAAATTAGATTAAATCAAATTAAATTAAATTAAATTAAATTAAATTAAAATAAATCAATTTATATTAAATTAATAAAATAAAATTAAATTAAATTAAACTAAATTAAATTTAATTAAATTAAGTTAAATTAAACTATATAAAAAAATTAAATTAAATTTAACTGAATGTAATTAAATTAAATTAAATTCAATTAAACTTAACTAAATTAAATTGAATTAAATTAAATTAAATAAAATTATATTAAATTAAATTAAGTTGAATTAAATTAAATTAAATTAAATTAAATTAAAATAAATTGAACTAAATTAAATTAAATTAAATTAAATTAAATTAAATTAAACTAAGTTTAATTAAGCTAAATTAAATTAAATTAATTTAAATTAAAATAAATTAAATTAAATCGAATTAAATTAAATTAAATTAAATTAAATTAAATTAAATTAAATTAAATTAAATTAAATTAAATTAAAATAAATTAAAATAAAATAAAGTAAATTAAATTAAATTAAATTAAATTAAATTAGGTTAAATCAAATTAAATTAAATTTAATTAAATTAAATTAAATTAAATTAAATTAAATTAAAATAAATCAATTTAAATTAAATTAAATAAAATAAAATTAAATTAAATTAACTAAGTTTAAATTAAATTAAATTAAACTAAAATAAATTGAATTAAATTAAATTAAATTAAAATAAATTAATATAAATTAAATTAAATTAAATTAAATTAAACTAAATTAAATTAAATTATATTAAATTAAACTAAATTAAATTAAATTAAATTAAATTAACTTAAACTAAATTAAATTAAATTAAATTAAATTAAAAAAAATTAAATTAATTTAAAACAAATTAAATTAAATTAAATTAAATTAAATTAAATTAAATTGAAATAAATTAAATTAAACTGAATTAAATTAAATTAATCTAAATTAAATTAAAATAATATAAAGTAAATTAATATAAATTAAATTAAATTAAATTAAATTAAATTAAATCAAACTAAATTAAATTAAATTGAATTAAATTAAATTAAATTAAACAAAATTAAATTAAATTAAAATAAATTAAAATAAAATAAAGTAAATTAAATTAAATTAAATTAAACTAAATTAGATTAAATTAAATTAAATTAAATTAAATTAAATTAAATTAAATTAAATTAAATTAAATTAAATTAAAATAAATCAATTTAAATTAAATTAAATAAAATTATATTAATTTAAATTAAACTAAATTAAATTAAATTAAATTAAACTAAATTAAATTAAATTATATTAAAATAAATTAAATAAATTAAATTAAATTTAATTAAATAAATTAAATTTAATTTAATTGAATGTAATTAAATTAAATTAAATTAAGCTAAATTAAATTAAATTAAATGAAATGAAATGAAATGAAATTAAATTAAATTAAAATAAATTGAATTAAATTAAATTAAATTAAATTAAACTAAGTTTAATTAAACTAAATTAAATTAAATTAAAATTAATTAAAGTAAATTAATATCAATTAAATTAAAATAAATTAAATTAAACTAACTTAAATTAAATTAAATTAAATTAAACTAAATTAAATTAAATTAAATTAACTTAAACTAAATTAGATTAAATTAAATTAAATTAAATTAAATTAAAACAAATTAAATTAAATTAAATTAAATTAAATAAAAATAAATTAAATTAAATTGAATTAAATTAAATTAAATTAAAATAAAATAAAGTAAATTAAATTAAATTAAATTAAATTAAATTAACATAAATTAAAAAAAAAATAATTTAAAATAAATTAAATTAAATTATATTAAAATAAATTAAATTAATTTAATTTAAATTAAATTAATATAAAATAAATAAAATAAAATAAAATTAAATTAATTTAAATTAAATTAAATGAAATTAAATTAAAATTATTTAAAGTAAATTAAACTAAATTAAACTAAATTAAATTAAATTAAATTAAACTAAATTAAATTAAATTAAATTAAATTAAATTAAATTAACTTAAACTAAATTACATTAAATTAATTTAAATTAACTTAAATTAAATTAAAACAAATTAAATTAAATTAAATTAAATTAAATTAAATTAAATTAAATTAAAAAAATTAAATTAAATTGAATTAAATTAAATTAAATTGAAATAAAATAAAGCAAATAAAATTAAATTAAAATTAAATTAAATTAAATTAAATTAAATTAAATTAAACTAAATTAAATTAAATTAAATTAAAAAAATTAAAATAAATTAAATTAAAATAAATTATATTAAATTAAATTAAATAAAATTAAACTAAATTAAATTAAATTAAATTAAATTAAAACAAATTAAATTAAATTAAATTAAAATAAATTAAATTATATTAAAATAAATTAAAATAAATTAAATTAAATTAAATAAAATTAAATTAAATTAGATTAAGTCAAATTAAATTAAATTAAATTAAATTAAATTAAATTAAATTAAAATAAATTGATTTAAATCAAATTAAATTAAATTAAATTAAACTAAGTTTAATTAAGCTAAATTAAATTAAATTAAATTAAATTAAAGTAAATTAAATTAAATTAAATTAAATTAAATTAAATCAAACTAAATTAAATTAAATTAAAACAAATTAAATTAAATTAAATTAAATTATATTAAATTAAATTAAATTAAAATAAATTAAATTAAATCGAATTAAATTAAATTAAATTAAATTAAATTAAATTAAATTAAAATAAATAAAAATAAAATAAAGTAAATTAAAATAAATTGAATTAAACTAAATTAGATTAAATTAAATTAAATTAAATTAAATTAAATTAAATTAAATTAAATTAAACTAAATTAAATTAAATTAAATTAAACTAAATTAAATTAAATTATATTAAAATAAATTAAATAAAATAAATTAAATTTAATTGAATGTAATTAAATTAAATTAAATTAAATTAAACTAAACTAAATTAAAATAAATTAAATTAAATTAAATTAAATTATATTAAATTAAATTAAGTTGAATTAAATTAAATTAAATTAAATTAAATTAAAATAAACTAAGTTTAATTAAACTAAATTAAATTAAATTTAATTAAATTAAAGTAAATTAATATAAATTAAATTAAATTAAATTAAATTAAATTAAACTAACTTAAATTAAATTAAATTAAATTAAACTAAATTAAATTAAATTAACTTAAACTAAATTAAATTAAATAATTTAAAAAAAAAATAATTTAAAATAAATTAAATTAAATTACTTTAATTTAAATTAAATTAAATTAAATTAAATTAAATTAAATTAAAATAAATAAAATAAAATAAAATTAAATTATTTTAAATTAAATTAAATTAAATTAAATTAAATAAATTAAACTAAATTAAACTAAATTAAATTAAATTAAATTAAATTAAACTAAATTAAGTTAAATTAAATTAAATTAAATTAAATTAACTTAAACTAAATTAAATTAAAATAAATTAAATTAACTTAATTTAAATTAAAACAAATTAAATTAAATTAAAACAAATTAAATTAAATTAAATTAAATTAAATTGAATTAAATTAAATTAAAATAAAATAAAGTAAACTAAATTAAATTAAATTAAATTAAATTAAATTTAATTAAACTAAATTAAATTAAATTAAATTAAATTAAAATAAATTAAATTAAAATAAATTAAATTAAATTAAATTAAGTTAAATTTAATTAAATTAAACTCAATTAAATTAAATTAAATTAAATTAAAACAAATTAAATTAAATTAAACTAAATTAAATTAAAATAAATTAAATTAAATCGAATTAAATTAAATTAAATTAAATTAAATTAAATAAAATTAAATTGAATTAAAATAAATTAAAATAAAATAAAGTAAATTAAATTAAATTAAATTAAATTAAATTAGATTAAATTAAATTAAATTAAATTAAATTATACTAAATTAAATTAAATTAAAATAAATCAATTTAAATAAAAATAAATAAAATAAAATTAAATTAAATTAAACTAAATTAAATTAAATTATATTAAAATAAATTAAATAAATTAAATTAAATTTAATTGAATGTAATTAAATTAAATTAAATTAAATTAAACCAAATTAAATTAAATTAAATTAAATTAAATAAAATTATATGAAATTAAATTAAGTTGAATTAAATTAAATTAAATTAAATTATATTAAATTAAATTAAAATAAATTGAACTAAATTAAATTAAATTAAATTAAACTAAGTTTAATTAAACTAAATTAAATTAAATTGAATTAAATTAACTTAAACTAAATTAAATTTAAATAAATTAAATTAACTTAATTTAAATTAAAACAAATTAAATTAAATTAAAACAAATTAAATTAAATTAAATTAAATTAAATTGAATTAAATTAAATTAAAATAAAATAAAGTAAACTAAATTAAATTAAATTAAATTAAATTAAATTTAATTAAACTAAATTAAATTAAATTAAATTAAATTAAAATAAATTAAATTAAAATAAATTAAATTAAATTAAATTTAGTTAAATTTAATTAAATTAAACTCAATTAAATTAAATTAAATTAAATTAAAACAAATTAAATTAAATTAAACTAAATTAAATTAAAATAAATTAAATTAAATCGAATTAAATTAAATTAAATTAAAATAAATCAATTTAAATAAAAATAAATAAAATAAAATTAAATTAAATTAAACTAAATTAAATTAAATTATATTAAAATAAATTAAATAAATTAAATTAAATTTAATTGAATGTAATTAAATTAAATTAAATTAAATTAAACCAAATTAAATTAAATTAAATTAAATTAAATAAAATTATATGAAATTAAATTAAGTTGAATTAAATTAAATTAAATTAAATTATATTAAATTAAATTAAAATAAATTGAACTAAATTAAATTAAATTAAATTAAACTAAGTTTAATTAAACTAAATTAAATTAAATTGAATTAAATTAACTTAAACTAAATTAAATTAAATTAAATTAAATTAAATTAAATTAAAACAAATTAAATTAAATTAAATTAAATTAAATTAAATTAAATTAAATTAAATTAAATTAAATAAAAATAAATTAAATTAAATTGAATTAAATTAAATTAAATTAAAATAAAATAAAGTAAATTAAATTAAATTAAATTAAATTAAATTAAAATAAATTAAAAAAAAATAATTTAAAATAAATTAAATTAAATTATATTAAAATAAATTAAATTAATTTAATTTAAATTAAATTAAATTAAAATAAATAAAATAAAATAAAATTAAATTAATTTAAATTAAATTAAATGAAATTAAATTAAAATTATTTAAAGTAAATTAAACTAAATTAAACTAAATTAAATTAAATTAAATTAAATTAAACTAAATTAAATTAAATTAAATTAAATTAAATTAAATTAACTTAAACTAAATTACATTAAATTAAATTAAATTAACTTAAATTAAATTAAAACAAATTAAATTAAATTAAATTAAATTAAATTAAATGAAATTAAATTAAAATAAATTAAATTAAATTGAATTAAATTAAATTAAATTGAAATAAAATAAAGCACATTAAATTAAATTAAAATTAAATTAAATTAAATTAAATTAAATTAAACTAAATTAAATTAAATTAAATTAAAATAAATTAAAATAAATTAAATTAAAATAAATTAAATTAAATTATATTAAATTAAATTAAATAAAATTAAACTAAATTAAATTAAATTAAATTAAATTAAAACAAATTAAATTAAATTAAATTAAATTAAATTAAATTAAAATAAATTAAAATAAATTAAATAAAATTAAATTAAATTAAATTAGATTAAGTCAAATTAAATTAAATTAAATTAAATTAAATTAAATTAAATTAAAATAAATCAATTTAAATTAAATAAAATAAAATAAAATTAAATTAAATTAACTAAGTTTAAATTAAATTAAATTAAATTAAATTAAATTAAAATAAATTGAATTAAATCAAATTAAATTAAATTAAACTAAGTTTAATTAAGCTAAATTAAATTAAATTAAATTAAAATAAAGTAAATTAAATTAAATTAAATTAAATTAAATTAAATTAAATCAAACTAAATTAAATTAAATTGAATTAAATTAAATTAAAACAAATTAAATTAAATTAAATTAAATTATATTAAATTAAATTAAATTAAAATAAATTAAATTAAATCGAATTAAATTAAATTAAATTAAATTAAATTAAATTAAATTAAATTAAATTAAAATAAATTAAAATAAAATAAAGTAAATTAAAATAAATTGAATTAAACTAAATTAGATTAAATTAAATTAAATTAAATTAAATTAAATTAAATTAAATTAAATTAAACTAAATTAAAAAAAATTAAATTAAACTAAATTAAATTAAATTATATTAAAATAAATAAAATAAAATAAATTAAATTTAATTGAATGTAATTAAATTAAATTAAATTAAATTAAACTAAACTAAATTAAAATAAGTTAAATTAAATTAAATTAAATTATATTAAATTAAATTAAGTTGAATTAAGTTAAATTAAATTAAATTAAATTAAAATAAACTAAGTTTAATTAAACTAAATTAAATTAAATTTAATTAAATTAAAGTAAATTAATATAAATTAAATTAAATTAAATTAAATTAAATTAAACTAACTTAAATTAAATTAAATTAAATTAAACTAAATTAAATTAAATTAACTTAAACTAAATTAAATTAAATTAAATTAAATTAAAATAAATTAAATTAAAATAATTTAAAAAAAAATAATTTAAAATAATATAAATTAAATTAATTTAATTTAAATTAAATTAAATTAAATTAAATTAAATTAAATTAAAATAAATAAAATAAAATTAAATTATTTTAAATTAAATTAAATTAAATTAAATTAAATTAAATTAAATTAAATAAATTAAACTAAATTAAACTAAATTAAATTAAATTAAATTAAATTAAACTAAATTAAATTAAAACAAATTAAATTAAATTAAATTAAATTAAATTGAATTAAATTAAATTAAAATAAAATAAAGTAAATTAAATTAAATTAAATTAAATTAAATAAATTAAATTAAATTAAATTAAATTAAACTAAATTAAATTAAATTAAATTAAATTAAAATTAACTAAATTAAAATAAATTAAATTAAATTAAATTAAATTAAATTTAATTAAATTAAACTCAATTAAATTAAATTAAATTAAATTAAAACAAATTAAATTAAATTAAACTAAATTAAATTAAAATAAATTAAATTAAATCGAATTAAATTAAATTAAACTAAATTAAATTAAATAAAATTAAATTGAATTAAAATAAATTAAAATAAAATAAAGTAAATTAAATTAAATTAAATTAAATTAAATTAGATTAAATTAAATTAAATTAAATTAAATTATATTAAATTAAATTAAATTAAAATAAATCAATTTAAATTAAAATAAATAAAATAAAATTAAATTAAATTAAACTAAATTAAATTAAATTATATTAAATTAAATTAAATAAATTAAATTAAATTTAATTGAATGTAATTAAATTAAATTAAATTAAATTAAACCAAATTAAATTAATTTAAATTAAATTAAATAAAATTATATGAAATTAAATTAAGTTGAATTAAATTAAATTAAATTAAATTATATTAAATTAAATTAAAATAAATTGAACTAAATTAAATTAAATTAAATTAAACTAAGTTTAATTAAACTAAATTAAAATAAATTGAATTAAATTAAAGTAAATTAAATTAAATTAAATTAAATTAAACTAAATTAAATTAAATTAAATTAAATTAAAATAAATTAAATTAAATTAAATTAAATTAAATTAAATAAAATTACATTAAATTAAAGTAAATTAAATTAAATTAAATTAAATTAAATTAAATAAAATTAAATTAAATTAATTTAAATTAAATTAAATTGAATTAAATTATATTAAATTAAATTAAAATAAAATAAAGTAAATTAAATTAAATTAAATTAAATTAAATTAAATTAATTTTAATTAAATTAAATTAAAATAAATTAAATTAAATTAAATTAAATTAAATTAAATTAAATTAAATTAAATCAAATTAAATTAAATTAAATTAACTTAAATTAATTTAAATTAAATTAAACTTAATTAAATTAATTTAAATTAACTTAAATTAAATTAAATTAAATTTAATTAAATGTAATTAAATTAAATTAAATTAAATTAAATTAAATTAAATTAAATTAAAATAAATTGAATTAAATCAAATTAAAGTAAATTAAATTAAACTAAGTTTAATTAAGCTAAATTAAATTAAATTAAATTAAAGTAAATTAAATTAAATTAAATTAAATTAAATTAAATTAAATTAAATCAAACTAAATTAAATTAAATTGAATTAAATTAAATTAAAACAAATTAAATTAAATTAAATTAAATTATATTAAATTAAATTAAATTAAAATAAATTAAATTAAATCGAATTAAATTAAATTAAATTAAATTAAATTAAATTAAATTAAATTAAATTAAAATAAATTAAAATAAAATAAAGTATATTAAAATAAATTGAATTAAACTAAATTAGATTAAATTAAATTAAATTAAATTAAATTAAATTAAATTAAGTTAAACTAAATTAAATTAAATTAAATTAAACTAAATTAAATTAAATTATATTAAAATAAATTAAATAAAATAAATTAAATTTAATTGAATGTAATTAAATTAAATTAAATTAAATTAAACTAAACTAAATTAAAATAAATTAAATTAAATTAAATTAAATTATATTAAATTAAATTAAGTTGAATTAAATTAAATTAAATTAAATTAAATTAAAATAAACTAAGTTTAATTAAACTAAATTAAATTAAATTTAATTAAATTAAAGTAAATTAATATAAATTAAATTAAATTAAATTAAATTAAATTAAACTAACTTAAATTAAATTAAATTAAATTAAACTAAATTAAATTAAATTAACTTAAACTAAATTAAATTAAATTAAATTAAATTAAAATAAATTAAATTAAAATAATTTAAAAAAAAATAATTTAAAATAAATTAAATTAAATTAATTTATTTTAAATTAAATTAAATTAAATTAAATTAAATTAAAATAAATAAAATAAAATTAAATTAAATTATTTTAAATTAAATTAAATTAAATTAAATTAAATTAAATTAAATTAAATTAAATTAAATTAACTTAAACTAAATTAAATTAAATTAAATTAAATTAACTTAATTTAAATTAAAACAAATTAAATTAAATTAAAACAAATTAAATTAAATTAAATTAAATTAAATTGAATTAAATTAAATTAAAATAAAATAAAGTAAATTAAATTAAATTAAATTAAATAAATTAAATTAAATTAAATTAAATTAAATTAAATTAAACTAAATTAAATTAAATTAAATTAAATTAAAATAAATTAAATTAAAATAAATTAAATTAAATTAAATTAAATTAAATTTAATTAAATTAAACTCAATTAAATTAAATTAAATTAAATTAAAACAAATTAAATTAAATTAAACTAAATTAAATTAAAATAAATTAAATTAAATCGAATTAAATTAAATTAAATTAAATAAAATTAAATTGAATTAAAATAAATTAAAATAAAATAAAGTAAATTAAATTAAATTAAATTAAATTAAATTAGATTAATTTAAATTAAATTAAATTAAATTATACTAAATTAAATTAAATTAAAATAAATCAATTTAAATTAAAATAAATAAAATAAAATTAAATTAAATTAAACTAAATTAAATTAAATTATATTAAAATAAATTAAATAAATTAAATTAAATTTAATTGAATGTAATTAAATTAAATTAAATTAAATTAAATTAAACCAAATTAAATTAAATTAAATTAAATTAAATAAAATTATATGAAATGAAATTAAGTTGAATTAAATTAAATTAAATTAAATTATATTAAATTAAATTAAAATAAATTGAACTAAATTAAATTAAATTAAATTAAACTAAGTTTAATTAAACTAAATTAAATTAAATTGAATTAAATTAACTTAAACTAAATTAAATTAAATTAAATTAAATTAAATTAAAACAAATTAAATTAAATTAAATTAAATTAAATTAAATAAAAATAAATTAAATTAAATTGAATTAAATTAAATTAAATTAAAATAAAATAAAGTAAATTAAATTAAATTAAATTAAATTAAATTAAATTAAATTAAATTAAATTAAAATAAATTAAAAAAAAAATAATTTAAAATAAATTAAATTAAATTATATTAAAATAAATTAAATTAATTTAATTTAAATTAAATTAAACTAAAATAAATAAAATAAAATAAAATTAAATTAATTTAAATTAAATTAAATGAAATTAAATTAAAATTATTTAAAGTAAATTAAACTAAATTAAACTAAATTAAATTAAACTAAATTAAATTAAATTAAATTAACTTAAACTAAATTACATTAAATTAAATTAAATTAATTTAAATTAAATTAAAACAAATTAAATTAAATTAAATTAAATTAAATTAAATGAAATTAAATTAAAATAAATTAAATTAAATTGAATTAAATTAAATTAAATTGAAATAAAATAAAGCAAATTAAATTAAATTAAAATTAAATTAAATTAAATTAAATTAAATTAAATTAAACTAAATTAAATTAAATTAAAATAAATTAAAATAAATTAAATTAAAATAAATTAAATTAAATTATATTAAATTAAATTAAATAAAATTAAACTAAATTAAATTAAATTAAATTAAATTAAAACAAATTTAATCAAATTAAACTAAAATAAATTAAATTAAATTAAAATAAATTAAAATAAGTTAAATTAAATTAAATAAAATTAAATTAAATTAAATTAGATTAAGTCAAATTAAATTAAATTAAATTAAATTAAATTAAATTAAATTAAAATAAATCAATTTAAATTAAATTAAATAAAATAAAATTAAATTAAATTAACTAAGTTTAAATTAAATTAAATTAAATTAAATTAAATTAAAATAAATTGAATTAAATCAAATTAAATTAAATTAAATTAAACTAAGTTTAATTAAGCTAAATTAAATTAAATTAAATTAAATTGAAGTAAATTAAATTAAATTAAATTAAATTAAATTAAATTAAATCAAACTAAATTAAATTAAATTGAATTAAATTAAATTAAAACAAATTAAATTAAATTAAATTAAATTATATTAAATTAAATTAAATTAAAATAAATTAAATTAAATCGAATTAAATTAAATTAAATTAAATTAAATTAAATTAAATTAAATTAAATTAAATTAAAATAAATTAAAATAAAATAAAGTAAATTAAAATAAATTGAATTAAACTAAATTAAATTAAATTAAATTAAATTAAATTAAATTAAATTAAATTAAATTAAATTAAACTAAATTAAATTAAATTAAATTAAACTAAATTAAATTAAATTATATTAAAATAAATTAAATTAAATTAAATTAAATTAAAATAAATTAAATTAAAATAATTTAAAAAAAAATAATTTAAAATAAATTAAATTAAATTAAATTAAATTAAATTAAATTAAATTATATTAAATTAAATTAAGTTGAATTAAATTAAATTAAATTAAATTAAATTAAATTAAAATAAACTAAGTTTAATTAAACTAAATTAAATTAAATTTAATTAAATTAAAGTAAATTAATATAAATTAAATTAAATTAAATTAAATTAAATTAAACTAACTTAAATTAAATTAAATTAAATTAAACTAAATTAAATTAAATTAACTTAAACTAAATTAAATTAAATTAAATTAAATTAAAATAAATTAAATTAAAATAATTTAAAAAAAAATAATTTAAAATAAATTAAATTAAATTAATTTAATTTAAATTAAATTAAATTAAAATAAATTAAATTAAAATAAATAAAATAAAATAAAATTAAATTTTTTTAAATTAAATTAAATTAAATTAAATTAAATTAAATAAATTAAACTAAATTAAACTAAATTAAATTAAATTAAATTAAATTAAACTAAATTAAATTAAATTAAATTAAATTAAATTAAATTAAGTTAAACTAAATTAAATTAAATTAAATTAAATTAACTTAATTTAAATTAAAACAAATTAAATTAAATTAAAACAAATTAAATTAAATTAAATTAAATTAAATTGAATTAAATTAAATTAAAATAAAATAAAGTAAATTAAATTAAATTAAATAAAATTAAATAAATTAAATTAAATTAAATTAAATTATACTAAATTAAATTAAATTAAATTAAATTAAAATAAATTAAATTAAAATAAATTAAATTAAATTAAATTAAGTTAAATTTAATTAAATTAAACTCAATTAAATTAAATTAAATTAAATTAAAACAAATTAAATTAAATTAAACTAAATTAAATTAAAATAAATTAAATTAAATCGAATTAAATTAAATTAAATTAAATTAAATTAAATAAAATTAAATTGAATTAAAATAAATTAAAATAAAATAAAGTAAATTAAATTAAATTAAATTAAATTAGATTAAATTAAATTAAATTAAATTAAATTATACTAAATTAAATTAAATTAAAATAAATCAATTTAAATTAAAATAAATAAAATAAAATTAAATTAAATTAAACTAAATTAAATTAAATTATATTAAAATAAATTAAATAAATTAAATTAAATTTAATTGAATGTAATTAAATTAAATTAAATTAAATTAAATTAAACCAAATTAAATTAAATTAAATTAAATTAAATAATATTATATGAAATTAAATTAAGTTGAATTAAATTAAATTAAATTAAATTATATTAAATTAAATTAAAATAAATTGAACTAAATTAAATTAAATTAAATTAAACTAAGTTTAATTAAACTAAATTAAATTAAATTGAATTAAATTAACTTAGACTAAATTAAATTAAATTAAATTAAATTAAATTAAATTAAATTAAATTAAATAAAAATAAATTAAATTAAATTGAATTAAATTAAATTAAATTAAAATAAAATAAAGTAAATTAAATTAAATTAAATTAAATTAAATTAAATTAAAATAAATTAAAAAAAAAATAATTTAAAATCAATTAAATTAAATTATATTAAAATAAATTAAATTAATTTAATTTAAATTAAATTAATATAAAATAAATAAAATAAAATAAAATTAAATTAATTTAAATTAAATTAAATGAAATTAAATTAAAATTATTTAAAGTAAATTAAACTAAATTAAACTAAATTAAATTAAATTAAATTAAACTAAATTAAATTAAATTAAATTAAATTAAATTAAATTAACTTAAACTAAATTACATTAAATTAATTTAAATTAACTTAAATTAAATTAAAACAAATTAAATTAAATTAAATTAAATTAAATTAAATTAAATTAAAAAAATTAAATTAAATTGAATTAAATTAAATTAAATTGAAATAAAATAAAGCAAATTAAATTAAATTAAAATTAAATTAAATTAAATTAAATTAAATTAAATTAAACTAAATTAAATTAAATTAAATTAAAAAAATTAAAATAAATTAAATTAAAATAAATTAAATTAAATTATATTAAATTAAATTAAATAAAATTAAACTAAATTAAATTAAATTAAATTAAATTAAAACAAATTAAATTAAATTAAATTAAAATAAATTAAATTATATTAAAATAAATTAAAATAAATTAAATTAAATTAAATAAAATTAAATTAAATTAAATTAGATTAAGTCAAATTAAATTAAATTAAATTAAATTAAATTAAATTAAATTAAAATAAATTGATTTAAATCAAATTAAATTAAATTAAATTAAACTAAGTTTAATTAAGCTAAATTAAATTAAATTAAATTAAATTAAAGTAAATTAAATTAAATTAAATTAAATTAAATTAAATCAAACTAAATTAAATTAAATTAAAACAAATTAAATTAAATTAAATTAAATTATATTAAATTAAATTAAATTAAAATAAATTAAATTAAATCGAATTAAATTAAATTAAATTAAATTAAATTAAATTAAAATAAATAAAAATAAAATAAAGTAAATTAAAATAAATTGAATTAAACTAAATTAGATTAAATTAAATTAAATTAAATTAAATTAAATTAAATTAAATTAAATTAAATTAAACTAAATTAAATTAAATTAAATTAAACTAAATTAAATTAAATTATATTAAAATAAATTAAATAAAATAAATTAAATTTAATTGAATGTAATTAAATTAAATTAAATTAAATTAAACTAAACTAAATTAAAATAAATTAAATTAAATTAAATTAAATTATATTAAATTAAATTAAGTTGAATTAAATTAAGTTGAATTAAATTAAATTAAATTAAATTAAATTAAAATAAACTAAGTTTAATTAAACTAAATTAAATTAAATTTAATTAAATTAAAGTAAATTAATATAAATTAAATTAAATTAAATTAAATTAAATTAAACTAACTTAAATTAAATTAAATTAAATTAAACTAAATTAAATTAAATTAACTTAAACTAAATTAAATTAAATAATTTAAAAAAAAATAATTTAAAATAAATTAAATTAAATTACTTTAATTTAAATTAAATTAAATTAAATTAAATTAAATTAAATTAAAATAAATAAAATAAAATAAAATTAAATTATTTTAAATTAAATTAAATTAAATTAAATTAAATAAATTAAACTAAATTAAACTAAATTAAATTAAATTAAATTAAATTAAACTAAATTAAGTTAAATTAAATTAAATTAAATTAAATTAACTTAAACTAAATTAAATTAAAATAAATTAAATTAACTTAATTTAAATTAAAACAAATTAAATTAAATTAAAACAAATTAAATTAAATTAAATTAAATTAAATTGAATTAAATTAAATTAAAATAAAATAAAGTAAACTAAATTAAATTAAATTAAATTAAATTAAATTTAATTAAACTAAATTAAATTAAATTAAATTAAATTAAAATAAATTAAATTAAAATAAATTAAATTAAATTAAATTAAGTTAAATTTAATTAAATTAAACTCAATTAAATTAAATTAAATTAAATTAAAACAAATTAAATTAAATTAAACTAAATTAAATTAAAATAAATTAAATTAAATCGAATTAAATTAAATTAAATTAAATTAAATTAAATAAAATTAAATTGAATTAAAATAAATTAAAATAAAATAAAGTAAATTAAATTAAATTAAATTAAATTAAATTAGATTAAATTAAATTAAATTAAATTAAATTATACTAAATTAAATTAAATTAAAATAAATCAATTTAAATAAAAATAAATAAAATAAAATTAAATTAAATTAAACTAAATTAAATTAAATTATATTAAAATAAATTAAATAAATTAAATTAAATTTAATTGAATGTAATTAAATTAAATTAAATTAAATTAAACCAAATTAAATTAAATTAAATTATATTAAATAAAATTATATGAAATTAAATTAAGTTGAATTAAATTAAATTAAATTAAATTATATTAAATTAAATTAAAATAAATTGAACTAAATTAAATTAAATTAAATTAAACTAAGTTTAATTAAACTAAATTAAATTAAATTGAATTAAATTAACTTAAACTAAATTAAATTAAATTAAATTAAATTAAAATAAATTAAATTAAAATAAATTAAATTAATTTAAATTAAATTAAATTAAATTAAATTAAATTAAATTAAATTAAATTAAACTAAATTAAGTTAAATTAAATTAAATTAAATTAAATTAACTTAAACTAAATTAAATTTAAATAAATTAAATTAACTTAATTTAAATTAAAACAAATTAAATTAAATTAAAACAAATTAAATTAAATTAAATTAAATTAAATTGAATTAAATTAAATTAAAATAAAATAAAGTAAACTAAATTAAATTAAATTAAATTAAATTAAATTTAATTAAACTAAATTAATTTAAATTAAATTAAATTAAAATAAATTAAATTAAAATAAATTAAATTAAATTAAATTAAGTTAAATTTAATTAAATTAAACTCAATTAAATTAAATTAAATTAAATTAAAACAAATTAAATTAAATTAAACTAAATTAAATTAAAATAAATTAAATTAAATCGAATTAAATTAAATTAAATTAAATTAAATTAAATAAAATTAAATTGAATTAAAATAAATTAAAATAAAATAAAGTAAATTAAATTAAATTAAACTAAATTAAATTAGATTAAATTAAATTAAATTAAATTAAATTATACTAAATTAAATTAAATTAAAATAAATCAATTTAAATAAAAATAAATAAAATAAAATTAAATTAAATTAAACTAAATTAAATTAAATTATATTAAAATAAATTAAATAAATTAAATTAAATTTAATTGAATGTAATTAAATTAAATTAAATTAAACTAAACCAAATTAAATTAAATTAAATTAAATTAAATAAAATTATATGAAATTAAATTAAGTTGAATTAAATTAAATTAAATTAAATTATATTAAATTAAATTAAAATAAATTGAACTAAATTAAATTAAATTAAATTAAACTAAGTTTAATTAAACTAAATTAAATTAAATTGAATTAAATTAACTTAAACTAAATTAAATTAAATTAAATTAAATTAAATTAAATTAAAACAAATTAAATTAAATTAAATTAAATTAAATTAAATTAAATTAAATTAAATTAAATTAAATAAAAATAAATTAAATTAAATTGAATTAAATTAAATTAAATTAAATTAAAATAAAATAAAGTAAATTAAATTAAATTAAATTAAATTAAAATAAATTAAAAAAAAAATAATTTAAAATAAATTAAATTAAATTATATTAAAATAAATTAAATTAATTTAATTTAAATTAAATTAAATTAAAATAAATAAAATAAAATAAAATTAAATTAATTTAAATTAAATTAAATGAAATTAAATTAAAATTATTTAAAGTAAATTAAACTAAATTAAACTAAATTAAATTAAATTAAATTAAATTAAACTAAATTAAATTAAATTAAATTAAATTAAATTAAATTAACTTAAACTAAATTACATTAAATTAAATTAAATTAACTTAAATTAAATTAAAACAAATTAAATTAAATTAAATTAAATTAAATTAAATGAAATTAAATTAAAATAAATTAAATTAAATTGAATTAAATTAAATTAAATTGAAATAAAATAAAGCACATTAAATTAAATTAAAATTAAATTAAATTAAATTAAATTAAATTAAACTAAATTAAATTAAATTAAATTAAAATAAATTAAAATAAATTAAATTAAAATAAATTAAATTAAATTATATTAAATAAAATTAAACTAAATTAAATTAAATTAAATTAAATTAAAACAAATTAAATTAAATTAAATTAAATTAAATTAAATTAAAATAAATTAAAATAAATTAAATAAAATTAAATTAAATTAAATTAGATTAAGTCAAATTAAATTAAATTAAATTAAATTAAATTAAATTAAATTAAAATAAATCAATTTAAATTAAATAAAATAAAATAAAATTAAATTAAATTAACTAAGTTTAAATTAAATTAAATTAAATTAAATTAAATTAAAATAAATTGAATTAAATCAAATTAAATTAAATTAAACTAAGTTTAATTAAGCTAAATTAAATTAAATTAAATTAAAATAAAGTAAATTAAATTAAATTAAATTAAATTAAATTAAATTAAATCAAACTAAATTAAATTAAATTGAATTAAATTAAATTAAAACAAATTAAATTAAATTAAATTAAATTATATTAAATTAAATTAAATTAAAATAAATTAAATTAAATCGAATTAAATTAAATTAAATTAAATTAAATTAAATTAAATTAAATTAAATTAAAATAAATTAAAATAAAATAAAGTAAATTAAAATAAATTGAATTAAACTAAATTAGATTAAATTAAATTAAATTAAATTAAATTAAATTAAATTAAATTAAATTAAACTAAATTAAAAAAAATTAAATTAAACTAAATTAAATTAAATTATATTAAAATAAATAAAATAAAATAAATTAAATTTAATTGAATGTAATTAAATTAAATTAAATTAAATTAAACTAAACTAAATTAAAATAAGTTAAATTAAATTAAATTAAATTATATTAAATTAAATTAAGTTGAATTAAGTTAAATTAAATTAAATTAAATTAAAATAAACTAAGTTTAATTAAACTAAATTAAATTAAATTTAATTAAATTAAAGTAAATTAATATAAATTAAATTAAGTTAAATTAAATTAAACTAACTTAAATTAAATTAAATTAAATTAAACTAAATTAAATTAAATTATCTTAAACTAAATTAAATTAAATTAAATTAAATTAAAATAAATTAAATTAAAATAATTTAAAAAAAAATAATTTAAAATAATATAAATTAAATTAATTTAATTTAAATTAAATTAAATTAAATTAAATTAAATTAAATTAAAATAAATAAAATAAAATTAAATTATTTTAAATTAAATTAAATTAAATTAAATTAAATTAAATTAAATTAAATAAATTAAACTAAATTAAACTAAATTAAATTAAATTAAATTAAATTAAACTAAATTAAATTAAAACAAATTAAATTAAATTAAATTAAATTAAATTGAATTAAATTAAATTAAAATAAAATAAAGTAAATTAAATTAAATTAAATTAAATTAAATAAATTAAATTAAATTAAATTAAATTAAACTAAATTAAATTAAATTAAATTAAATTAAATTAAAATAAACTAAATTAAAATAAATTAAATTAAATTAAATTAAATTAAATTTAATTAAATTAAACTCAATTAAATTAAATTAAATTAAATTAAAACAAATTAAATTAAATTAAACTAAATTAAATTAAAATAAATTAAATTAAATCGAATTAAATTAAATTAAACTAAATTAAATTAAATAAAATTAAATTGAATTAAAATAAATTAAAATAAAATAAAGTAAATTAAATTAAATTAAATTAAATTAAATTAGATTAAATTAAATTAAATTAAATTAAATTATATTAAATTAAATTAAATTAAAATAAATCAATTTAAATTAAAATAAATAAAATAAAATTAAATTAAATTAAACTAAATTAAATTAAATTATATTAAATTAAATTAAATAAATTAAATTAAATTTAATTGAATGTAATTAAATTAAATTAAATTAAATTAAATTAAACCAAATTAAATTAATTTAAATTAAATTAAATAAAATTATATGAAATTAAATTAAGTTGAATTAAATTAAATTAAATTAAATTATATTAAATTAAATTAAAATAAATTGAACTAAATTAAATTAAATTAAATTAAACTAAGTTTAATTAAACTAAACTAAATTAAATTGAATTAAATTAAAGTAAATTAAATTAAATTAAATTAAATTAAACTAAATTAAATTAAATTAAATTAAATTAAAATAAATTAAAATAAATTAAATTAAATTAAATTAAATTAAATTAAATTAAATTAAATTAAAGTAAATTAAATTAAATTAAATTAAATTAAATTAAATAAAATTAAATTAAATTAATTTAAATTAAATTAAATTGAATTAAATTATATTAAATTAAATTAAAATAAAATAAAGTAAATTAAATTAAATTAAATTAAATTAAATTAAATTAATTTTAATTAAATTAAATTAAAATAAATTAAATTAAATTAAATTAAATTAAATTAAATTAAATTAAATTAAATTAAATCAAATTAAATTAAATTAAATTAACTTAAATTAATTTAAATTAAATTAAACTTAATTAAATTAATTTAAATTAACTTAAATTAAATTAAATTAAATTTAATTAAATGTAATTAAATTAAATTAAATTAAATTAAATTAAATTAAATTAAATTAAAATAAATTGAATTAAATCAAATTAAATTAAATTAAATTAAACTAAGTTTAATTAAGCTAAATTAAATTAAATTAAATTAAAGTAAATTAAATTAAATTAAATTAAATTAAATTAAATTAAATTAAATCAAACTAAATTAAATTAAATTAAATTAAACTAAATTAAATTAAATTATATTAAAATAAATTAAATAAAATAAATTAAATTTAATTGAATGTAATTAAATTAAATTAAATTAAATTAAACTAAACTAAATTAAAATAAATTAAATTAAATTAAATTAAATTATATTAAATTAAATTAAGTTGAATTAAATTAAGTTGAATTAAATTAAATTAAATTAAATTAAATTAAAATAAACTAAGTTTAATTAAACTAAATTAAATTAAATTTAATTAAATTAAAGTAAATTAATATAAATTAAATTAAATTAAATTAAATTAAATTAAACTAACTTAAATTAAATTAAATTAAATTAAACTAAATTAAATTAAATTAACTTAAACTAAATTAAATTAAATAATTTAAAAAAAAATAATTTAAAATAAATTAAATTAAATTACTTTAATTTAAATTAAATTAAATTAAATTAAATTAAATTAAATTAAAATAAATAAAATAAAATAAAATTAAATTATTTTAAATTAAATTAAATTAAATTAAATTAAATAAATTAAACTAAATTAAACTAAATTAAATTAAATTAAATTAAATTAAACTAAATTAAGTTAAATTAAATTAAATTAAATTAAATTAACTTAAACTAAATTAAATTAAAATAAATTAAATTAACTTAATTTAAATTAAAACAAATTAAATTAAATTAAAACAAATTAAATTAAATTAAATTAAATTAAATTGAATTAAATTAAATTAAAATAAAATAAAGTAAACTAAATTAAATTAAATTAAATTAAATTAAATTTAATTAAACTAAATTAAATTAAATTAAATTAAATTAAAATAAATTAAATTAAAATAAATTAAATTAAATTAAATTAAGTTAAATTTAATTAAATTAAACTCAATTAAATTAAATTAAATTAAATTAAAACAAATTAAATTAAATTAAACTAAATTAAATTAAAATAAATTAAATTAAATCGAATTAAATTAAATTAAATTAAATTAAATTAAATAAAATTAAATTGAATTAAAATAAATTAAAATAAAATAAAGTAAATTAAATTAAATTAAATTAAATTAAATTAGATTAAATTAAATTAAATTAAATTAAATTATACTAAATTAAATTAAATTAAAATAAATCAATTTAAATAAAAATAAATAAAATAAAATTAAATTAAATTAAACTAAATTAAATTAAATTATATTAAAATAAATTAAATAAATTAAATTAAATTTAATTGAATGTAATTAAATTAAATTAAATTAAATTAAACCAAATTAAATTAAATTAAATTAAATTAAATAAAATTATATGAAATTAAATTAAGTTGAATTAAATTAAATTAAATTAAATTATATTAATATAAATTAAAATAAATTGAACTAAATTAAATTAAATTAAATTAAACTAAGTTTAATTAAACTAAATTAAATTAAATTGAATTAAATTAACTTAAACTAAATTAAATTAAATTAAATTAAATTAAAATAAATTAAATTAAAATAAATTAAATTAAATTAAATTAAATTAAATTAAATTAAATTAAATTAAATTAAATTAAATTAAACTAAATTAAGTTAAATTAAATTAAATTAAATTAAATTAACTTAAACTAAATTAAATTTAAATAAATTAAATTAACTTAATTTAAATTAAAACAAATTAAATTAAATTAAAACAAATTAAATTAAATTAAATTAAATTAAATTGAATTAAATTAAATTAAAATAAAATAAAGTAAACTAAATTAAATTAAATTAAATTAAATTAAATTTAATTAAACTAAATTAAATTAAATTAAATTAAATTAAAATAAATTAAATTAAAATAAATTAAATTAAATTAAATTAAGTTAAATTTAATTAAATTAAACTCAATTAAATTAAATTAAATTAAATTAAAACAAATTAAATTAAATTAAACTAAATTAAATTAAAATAAATTAAATTAAATCGAATTAAATTAAATTAAATTAAATTAAATTAAATAAAATTAAATTGAATTAAAATAAATTAAAATAAAATAAAGTAAATTAAATTAAATTAAATTAAATTAAATTAGATTAAATTAAATTAAATTAAATTAAATTATACTAAATTAAATTAAATTAAAATAAATCAATTTAAATAAAAATAAATAAAATAAAATTAAATTAAATTAAACTAAATTAAATTAAATTATATTAAAATAAATTAAATAAATTAAATTAAATTTAATTGAATGTAATTAAATTAAATTAAATTAAATTAAACCAAATTAAATTAAATTAAATTAAATTAAATAAAATTATATGAAATTAAATTAAGTTGAATTAAATTAAATTAAATTAAATTATATTAAATTAAATTAAAATAAATTGAACTAAATTAAATTAAATTAAATTAAACTAAGTTTAATTAAACTAAATTAAATTAAATTGAATTAAATTAACTTAAACTAAATTAAATTAAATTAAATTAAATTAAATTAAATTAAAACAAATTAAATTAAATTAAATTAAATTAAATTAAATTAAATTAAATTAAATTAAATTAAATAAAAATAAATTAAATTAAATTGAATTAAATTAAATTAAATTAAATTAAAATAAAATAAAGTAAATTAAATTAAATTAAATTAAATTAAATTAAAATAAATTAAAAAAAAATAATTTAAAATAAATTAAATTAAATTATATTAAAATAAATTAAATTAATTTAATTTAAATTAAATTAAATTAAAATAAATAAAATAAAATAAAATTAAATTAATTTAAATTAAATTAAATGAAATTAAATTAAAATTATTTAAAGTAAATTAAACTAAATTAAACTAAATTAAATTAAATTAAATTAAATTAAACTAAATTAAATTAAATTAAATTAAATTAAATTAAATTAACTTAAACTAAATTACATTAAATTAAATTAAATTAACTTAAATTAAATTAAAACAAATTAAATTAAATTAAATTAAATTAAATGAAATTAAATTAAAATAAATTAAATTAAATTGAATTAAATTAAATTAAATTGAAATAAAATAAAGCACATTAAATTAAATTAAAATTAAATTAAATTAAATTAAATTAAATTAAATTAAACTAAATTAAATTAAATTAAATTAAAATAAATTAAAATAAATTAAATTAAAATAAATTAAATTAAATTATATTAAATTAAATTAAATAAAATTAAACTAAATTAAATTAAATTAAATTAAAGTAAAACAAATTAAATTAAATTAAATTAAATTAAATTAAATTAAAATAAATTAAAATAAATTAAGTAAAATTAAATTAAATTAAATTAGATTAAGTCAAATTAAATTAAATTAAATTAAATTAAATTAAATTAAATTAAATTAAATTAAAATAAATCAATTTAAATTAAATAAAATAAAATAAAATTAAATTAAATTAACTAAGTTTAAATTAAATTAAATTAAATTAAATTAAATTAAAATAAATTGAATTAAATCAAATTAAATTAAATTAAACTAAGTTTAATTAAGCTAAATTAAATTAAATTAAATTAAAATAAAGTAAATTAAATTAAATTAAATTAAATTAAATTAAATTAAATCAAACTAAATTAAATTAAATTGAATTAAATTAAATTAAAACAAATTAAATTAAATTAAATTAAATTATATTAAATTAAATTAAATTAAAATAAATTAAATTAAATCGAATTAAATTAAATTAAATTAAATTAAATTAAATTAAATTAAATTAAATTAAAATAAATTAAAATAAAATAAAGTAAATTAAAATAAATTGAATTAAACTAAATTAGATTAAATTAAATTAAATTAAATTAAATTAAATTAAATTAAATTAAATTAAACTAAATTAAAAAAAATTAAATTAAACTAAATTAAATTAAATTATATTAAAATAAATAAAATAAAATAAATTAAATTTAATTGAATGTAATTAAATTAAATTAAATTAAATTAAACTAAACTAAATTAAAATAAGTTAAATTAAATTAAATTAAATTATATTAAATTAAATTAAGTTGAATTAAGTTAAATTAAATTAAATTAAATTAAAATAAACTAAGTTTAATTAAACTAAATTAAATTAAATTTAATTAAATTAAAGTAAATTAATATAAATTAAATTAAATTAAATTAAATTAAACTAACTTAAATTAAATTAAATTAAATTAAACTAAATTAAATTAAATTAACTTAAACTAAATTAAATTAAATTAAAGTAAATTAAAATAAATTAAATTAAAATAATTTAAAAAAAAATAATTTAAAATAATATAAATTAAATTAATTTAATTTAAATTAAATTAAATTAAATTAAATTAAATTAAAATAAATAAAATAAAATTAAATTATTTTAAATTAAATTAAATTAAATTAAATTAAATTAAATTAAATTAAATAAATTAAACTAAATTAAACTAAATTAAATTAAATTAAATTAAATTAAACTAAATTAAATTAAAACAAATTAAATTAAATTAAATTAAATTGAATTAAATTAAATTAAAATAAAATAAAGTAAATTAAATTAAATTAAATTAAATTAAATAAATTAAATTAAATTAAATTAAATTAAACTAAATTAAATTAAATTAAATTAAATTAAAATAAACTAAATTAAAATAAATTAAATTAAATTAAATTAAATTAAATTTAATTAAATTAAACTCAATTAAATTAAATTAAATTAAATTAAAACAAATTAAATTAAATTAAACTAAATTAAATTAAAATAAATTAAATTAAATCGAATTAAATTAAATTAAACTAAATTAAATTAAATAAAATTAAATTGAATTAAAATAAATTAAAATAAAATAAAGTAAATTAAATTAAATTAAATTAAATTAAATTAGATTAAATTAAATTAAATTAAATTAAATTATATTAAATTAAATTAAATTAAAATAAATCAATTTAAATTAAAATAAATAAAATAAAATTAAATTAAATTAAACTAAATTAAATTAAATTATATTAAATTAAATTAAATAAATTAAATTAAATTTAATTGAATGTAATTAAATTAAATTAAATTAAATTAAATTAAACCAAATTAAATTAATTTAAATTAAATTAAATAAAATTATATGAAATTAAATTAAGTTGAATTAAATTAAATTAAATTAAATTATATTAAATTAAATTAAAATAAATTGAACTAAATTAAATTAAATTAAATTAAACTAAGTTTAATTAAACTAAATTAAATTAAATTGAATTAAATTAAAGTAAATTAAATTAAATTAAATTAAATTAAACTAAATTAAATTAAATTAAATTAAATTAAAATAAATTAAATTAAATTAAATTAAATTAAATTAAATTAAATTAAATTAAATTAAATTAAAGTAAATTAAATTAAATTAAATTAAATTAAATTAAATAAAATTAAATTAAATTAATTTAAATTAAATTAAATTGAATTAAATTATATTAAATTAAATTAAAATAAAATAAAGTAAATTAAATTAAATTAAATTAAATTAAATTAAATTAATTTTAATTAAATTAAATTAAAATAAATTAAATTAAATTAAATTAAATTAAATTAAATTAAATTAAATCAAATTAAATTAAATTAAATTAACTTAAATTAATTTAAATTAAATTAAACTTAATTAAATTAATTTAAATTAACTTAAATTAAATTAAATTAAATTTAATTAAATGTAATTAAATTAAATTAAATTAAATTAAATTAAATTAAATTAAATTAAATTAAAATAAATTGAATTAAATCAAATTAAATTAAATTAAATTAAACTAAGTTTAATTAAGCTAAATTAAATTAAATTAAATTAAAGTAAATTAAATTAAAACAAATTAAATTAAATTAAATTAAATTAAATCAAACTAAATTAAATTAAATTGAATTAAATTAAATTAAAACAAATTAAATTAAATTAAATTAAATTATATTAAATTAAATTAAATTAAAATAAATTAAATTAAATCGAATTAAATTAAATTAAATTAAATTAAATTAAATTAAATTAAATTAAATTAAAATAAATTAAAATAAAATAAAGTATATTAAAATAAATTGAATTAAACTAAATTAGATTAAATTAAATTAAATTAAATTAAATTAAATTAAATTAAATTAAACTAAATTAAATTAAATTAAATTAAACTAAATTAAATTAAATTAACTTAAACTAAATTAAATTAAAATAAATTAAATTAACTTAATTTAAATTAAAACAAATTAAATTAAATTAAAACAAATTAAATTAAATTAAATTAAATTAAATTGAATTAAATTAAATTAAAATAAAATAAAGTAAACTAAATTAAATTAAATTAAATTAAATTAAATTTAATTAAACTAAATTAAATTAAATTAAATTAAATTAAAATAAATTAAATTAAAATAAATTAAATTAAATTAAATTAAGTTAAATTTAATTAAATTAAACTCAATTAAATTAAATTAAATTAAATTAAAACAAATTAAATTAAATTAAACTAAATTAAATTAAAATAAATTAAATTAAATCGAATTAAATTAAATTAAATTAAATTAAATTAAATAAAATTAAATTGAATTAAAATAAATTAAAATAAAATAAAGTAAATTAAATTAAATTAAATTAAATTAAATTAGATTAAATTAAATTAAATTAAATTAAATTATACTAAATTAAATTAAATTAAAATAAATCAATTTAAATAAAAATAAATAAAATAAAATTAAATTAAATTAAACTAAATTAAATTAAATTATATTAAAATAAATTAAATAAATTAAATTAAATTTAATTGAATGTAATTAAATTAAATTAAATTAAATTAAACCAAATTAAATTAAATTAAATTAAATTAAATAAAATTATATGAAATTAAATTAAGTTGAATTAAATTAAATTAAATTAAATTATATTAATATAAATTAAAATAAATTGAACTAAATTAAATTAAATTAAATTAAACTAAGTTTAATTAAACTAAATTAAATTAAATTGAATTAAATTAACTTAAACTAAATTAAATTAAATTAAATTAAATTAAAATAAATTAAATTAAAATAAATTAAATTAAATTAAATTAAATTAAATTAAATTAAATTAAATTAAATTAAATTAAATTAAACTAAATTAAGTTAAATTAAATTAAATTAAATTAAATTAACTTAAACTAAATTAAATTTAAATAAATTAAATTAACTTAATTTAAATTAAAACAAATTAAATTAAATTAAAACAAATTAAATTAAATTAAATTAAATTAAATTGAATTAAATTAAATTAAAATAAAATAAAGTAAACTAAATTAAATTA
This sequence comes from Ceratitis rosa, assembly GCA_037013455.1. Taxonomy (NCBI): domain Eukaryota; kingdom Metazoa; phylum Arthropoda; class Insecta; order Diptera; family Tephritidae; genus Ceratitis; species Ceratitis rosa. Next base: position 208,350 of record JAWMAG010000082.1, on the reverse strand, counting down.
AATTAAATTAAATTAAATTTAATTAAACTAAATTAAATTAAATTAAATTAAATTAAAATAAATTAAATTAAAATAAATTAAATTAAATTAAATTAAGTTAAATTTAATTAAATTAAACTCAATTAAATTAAATTAAATTAAATTAAAACAAATTAAATTAAATTAAACTAAATTAAATTAAAATAAATTAAATTAAATCGAATTAAATTAAATTAAATTAAATTAAATTAAATAAAATTAAATTGAATTAAAATAAATTAAAATAAAATAAAGTAAATTAAATTAAATTAAATTAAATTAAATTAGATTAAATTAAATTAAATTAAATTAAATTATACTAAATTAAATTAAATTAAAATAAATCAATTTAAATAAAAATAAATAAAATAAAATTAAATTAAATTAAACTAAATTAAATTAAATTATATTAAAATAAATTAAATAAATTAAATTAAATTTAATTGAATGTAATTAAATTAAATTAAATTAAATTAAACCAAATTAAATTAAATTAAATTAAATTAAATAAAATTATATGAAATTAATTTAAGTTGAATTAAATTAAATTAAATTAAATTATATTAAATTAAATTAAAATAAATTGAACTAAATTAAATTAAATTAAATTAAACTAAGTTTAATTAAACTAAATTAAATTAAATTGAATTAAATTAACTTAAACTAAATTAAATTAAATTAAATTAAATTAAATTAAATTAAAACAAATTAAATTAAATTAAATTAAATTAAATTAAATTAAATTAAATTAAATTAAATTAAATAAAAATAAATTAAATTAAATTGAATTAAATTAAATTAAATTAAATTAAAATAAAATAAAGTAAATTAAATTAAATTAAATTAAATTAAATTAAAATAAATTAAAAAAAAATAATTTAAAATAAATTAAATTAAATTATATTAAAATAAATTAAATTAATTTAATTTAAATTAAATTAAATTAAAATAAATAAAATAAAATAAAATTAAATTAATTTAAATTAAATTAAATGAAATTAAATTAAAATTATTTAAAGTAAATTAAACTAAATTAAACTAAATTAAATTAAATTAAATTAAATTAAACTAAATTAAATTAAATTAAATTAAATTAAATTAAATTAACTTAAACTAAATTACATTAAATTAAATTAAATTAACTTAAATTAAATTAAAACAAATTAAATTAAATTAAATTAAATTAAATGAAATTAAATTAAAATAAATTAAATTAAATTGAATTAAATTAAATTAAATTGAAATAAAATAAAGCACATTAAATTAAATTAAAATTAAATTAAATTAAATTAAATTAAATTAAATTAAACTAAATTAAATTAAATTAAATTAAAATAAATTAAAATAAATTAAATTAAAATAAATTAAATTAAATTATATTAAATTAAATTAAATAAAATTAAACTAAATTAAATTAAATTAAATTAAAGTAAAACAAATTAAATTAAATAAAATTAAATTAAATTAAATTAAAATAAATTAAAATAAATTAAATAAAATTAAATTAAATTAAATTAGATTAAGTCAAATTAAATTAAATTAAATTAAATTAAATTAAATTAAATTAAATTAAATTAAAATAAATCAATTTAAATTAAATAAAATAAAATTAAATTAAATTAACTAAGTTTAAATTAAATTAAATTAAATTAAATTAAATTAAAATAAATTGAATTAAATCAAATTAAATTAAATTAAACTAAGTTTAATTAAGCTAAATTAAATTAAATTAAATTAAAATAAAGTAAATTAAATTAAATTAAATTAAATTAAATTAAATTAAATCAAACTAAATTAAATTAAATTGAATTAAATTAAATTAAAACAAATTAAATTAAATTAAATTAAATTATATTAAATTAAATTAAATTAAAATAAATTAAATTAAATCGAATTAAATTAAATTAAATTAAATTAAATTAAATTAAATTAAATTAAATTAAAATAAATTAAAATAAAATAAAGTAAATTAAAATAAATTGAATTAAACTAAATTAGATTAAATTAAATTAAATTAAATTAAATTAAATTAAATTAAATTAAATTAAACTAAATTAAAAAAAATTAAATTAAACTAAATTAAATTAAATTATATTAAAATAAATAAAATAAAATAAATTAAATTTAATTGAATGTAATTAAATTAAATTAAATTAAATTAAACTAAACTAAATTAAAATAAGTTAAATTAAATTAAATTAAATTATATTAAATTAAATTAAGTTGAATTAAGTTAAATTAAATTAAATTAAATTAAAATAAACTAAGTTTAATTAAACTAAATTAAATTAAATTTAATTAAATTAAAGTAAATTAATATAAATTAAATTAAATTAAATTAAATTAAACTAACTTAAATTAAATTAAATTAAATTAAACTAAATTAAATTAAATTAACTTAAACTAAATTAAATTAAATTAAATTAAATTAAAATAAATTAAATTAAAATAATTTAAAAAAAAATAATTTAAAATAATATAAATTAAATTAATTTAATTTAAATTAAATTAAATTAAATTAAATTAAATTAAATTAAAATAAATAAAATAAAATTAAATTATTTTAAATTAAATTAAATTAAATTAAATTAAATTAAATTAAATTAAATAAATTAAACTAAATTAAACTAAATTAAATTAAATTAAATTAAATTAAACTAAATTAAATTAAAACAAATTAAATTAAATTAAATTAAATTGAATTAAATTAAATTAAAATAAAATAAAGTAAATTAAATTAAATTAAATTAAATTAAATAAATTAAATTAAATTAAATTAAATTAAACTAAATTAAATTAAATTAAATTAAATTAAAATAAACTAAATTAAAATAAATTAAATTAAATTAAATTAAATTAAATTTAATTAAATTAAACTCAATTAAATTAAATTAAATTAAATTAAAACAAATTAAATTAAATTAAACTAAATTAAATTAAAATAAATTAAATTAAATCGAATTAAATTAAATTAAACTAAATTAAATTAAATAAAATTAAATTGAATTAAAATAAATTAAAATAAAATAAAGTAAATTAAATTAAATTAAATTAAATTAAATTAGATTAAATTAAATTAAATTAAATTAAATTATATTAAATTAAATTAAATTAAAATAAATCAATTTAAATTAAAATAAATAAAATAAAATTAAATTAAAATAAACTAAATTAAATTAAATTATATTAAATTAAATTAAATAAATTAAATTAAATTTAATTGAATGTAATTAAATTAAATTAAATTAAATTAAATTAAACCAAATTAAATTAATTTAAATTAAATTAAATAAAATTATATGAAATTAAATTAAGTTGAATTAAATTAAATTAAATTAAATTATATTAAATTAAATTAAAATAAATTGAGCTAAATTAAATTAAATTAAATTAAACTAAGTTTAACTAAACTAAATTAAATTAAATTGAATTAAATTAAAGTAAATTAAATTAAATTAAATTAAATTAAACTAAATTAAATTAAATTAAATTAAATTAAAATAAATTAAATTAAATTAAATTAAATTAAATTAAATTAAATTAAATTAAATTAAAGTAAATTAAATTAAATTAAATTAAATTAAATTAAATAAAATTAAATTAAATTAATTTAAATTAAATTAAATTGAATTAAATTATATTAAATTAAATTAAAATAAAATAAAGTAAATTAAATTAAATTAAATTAAATTAAATTAAATTAATTTTAATTAAATTAAATTAAAATAAATTAAATTAAATTAAATTAAATTAAATTAAATTAAATTAAATCAAATTAAATTAAATTAAATTAACTTAAATTAATTTAAATTAAATTAAACTTAATTAAATTAATTTAAATTAACTTAAATTAAATTAAATTAAATTTAATTAAATGTAATTAAATTAAATTAAATTAAATTAAATTAAATTAAATTAAATTAAATTAAAATAAATTGAATTAAATCAAATTAAATTAAATTAAATTAAACTAAGTTTAATTAAGCTAAATTAAATTAAATTAAATTAAAGTAAATTAAATTAAATTAAATTAAATTAAATTAAATTAAATTAAATCAAACTAAATTAAATTAAATTGAATTAAATTAAATTAAAACAAATTAAATTAAATTAAATTAAATTATATTAAATTAAATTAAATTAAAATAAATTAAATTAAATCGAATTAAATTAAATTAAATTAAATTAAATTAAATTAAATTAAATTAAAATAAATTAAAATAAAATAAAGTATGTTAAAATAAATTGAATTAAACTAAATTAGATTAAATTAAATTAAATTAAATTAAATTAAATTAAATTAAATTAAACTAAATTAAATTAAATTAAATTAAACTAAATTAAATTAAATTATATTAAAATAAATTAAATAAAATAAATTAAATTTAATTGAATGTAATTAAATTAAATTAAATTAAATTAAACTAAACTAAATTAAAATAAATTAAATTAAATTAAATTAAATTATATTAAATTAAATTAAGTTGAATTAAATTAAATTAAATTAAATTAAATTAAAATAAACTAAGTTTAATTAAACTAAATTAAATTAAATTTAATTAAATTAAAGTAAATTAATATAAATTAAATTAAATTAAATTAAATTAAATTAAACTAACTTAAATTAAATTAAATTAAATTAAACTAAATTAAATTAAATTAACTTAAACTAAATTAAATTAAATTAAATTAAATTAAAATAAATTAAATTAAAATAAATAAAATAAAATTAAATTAAATTATTTTAAATTAAATTAAATTAAATTAAATTAAATTAAATTAAATTAAATTAAATTAACTTAAACTAAATTAAATTAAATTAAATTAAATTAACTTAATTTAAATTAAAACAAATTAAATTAAATTAAAACAAATTAAATTAAATTAAATTAAATTGAATTAAATTAAATTAAAATAAAATAAAGTAAATTAAATTAAATTAAATTAAATAAATTAAATTAAATTAAATTAAATTAAATTAAATTAAACTAAATTAAATTAAATTAAATTAAATTAAAATAAATTAAATTAAAATAAATTAAATTAAATTAAATTAAATTAAATTTAATTAAATTAAACTCAATTAAATTAAATTAAATTAAATTAAAACAAATTAAATTAAATTAAACTAAATTAAATTAAAATAAATTAAATTAAATCGAATTAAATTAAATTAAATTAAATTAAATTAAATAAAATTAAATTGAATTAAAATAAATTAAAATAAAATAAAGTAAATTAAATTAAATTAAATTAAATTAAATTAGATTAATTTAAATTAAATTAAATTAAATTATACTAAATTAAATTAAATTAAAATAAATCAATTTAAATTAAAATAAATAAAATAAAATTAAATTAAATTAAACTAAATTAAATTAAATTATATTAAAATAAATTAAATAAATTAAATTAAATTTAATTGAATGTAATTAAATTAAATTAAATTAAATTAAATTAAACCAAATTAAATTAAATTAAATTAAATTAAATAAAATTATATGAAATGAAATTAAGTTGAATTAAATTAAATTAAATTAAATTATATTAAATTAAATTAAAATAAATTGAACTAAATTAAATTAAATTAAATTAAACTAAGTTTAATTAAACTAAATTAAATTAAATTGAATTAAATTAACTTAAACTAAATTAAATTAAATTAAATTAAATTAAATTAAAACAAATTAAATTAAATTAAATTAAATTAAATTAAATAAAAATAAATTAAATTAAATTGAATTAAATTAAATTAAATTAAAATAAAATAAAGTAAATTAAATTAAATTAAATTAAATTAAATTAAATTAAATTAAATTAAATTAAATTAAAATAAATTAAAAAAAAAATAATTTAAAATAAATTAAATTAAATTATATTAAAATAAATTAAATTAATTTAATTTAAATTAAATTAAACTAAAATAAATAAAATAAAATAAAATTAAATTAATTTAAATTAAATTAAATGAAATTAAATTAAAATTATTTAAAGTAAATTAAACTAAATTAAACTAAATTAAATTAAACTAAATTAAATTAAATTAAATTAACTTAAACTAAATTACATTAAATTAAATTAAATTAATTTAAATTAAATTAAAACAAATTAAATTAAATTAAATTAAATTAAATTAAATGAAATTAAATTAAAATAAATTAAATTAAATTGAATTAAATTAAATTAAATTGAAATAAAATAAAGCAAATTAAATTAAATTAAAATTAAATTAAATTAAATTAAATTAAATTAAATTAAACTAAATTAAATTAAATTAAAATAAATTAAAATAAATTAAATTAAAATAAATTAAATTAAATTATATTAAATTAAATTAAATAAAATTAAACTAAATTAAATTAAATTAAATTAAATTAAAACAAATTTAATCAAATTAAACTAAAATAAATTAAATTAAATTAAAATAAATTAAAATAAGTTAAATTATATTAAATAAAATTAAATTAAATTAAATTAGATTAAGTCAAATTAAATTAAATTAAATTAAATTAAATTAAATTAAATTAAAATAAATCAATTTAAATTAAATAAAATAAAATAAAATTAAATTAAATTAACTAAGTTTAAATTAAATTAAATTAAATTAAATTAAAATAAATTGAATTAAATCAAATTAAATTAAATTAAATTAAACTAAGTTTAATTAAGCTAAATTAAATTAAATTAAATTAAATTGAAGTAAATTAAATTAAATTAAATTAAATTAAATTAAATTAAATCAAACTAAATTAAATTAAATTGAATTAAATTAAATTAAAACAAATTAAATTAAATTAAATTAAATTATATTAAATTAAATTAAATTAAAATAAATTAAATTAAATCGAATTAAATTAAATTAAATTAAATTAAATTAAATTAAATTAAATTAAATTAAATTAAAATAAATTAAAATAAAATAAAGTAAATTAAAATAAATTGAATTAAACTAAATTAAATTAAATTAAATTAAATTAAATTAAATTAAATTAAATTAAATTAAATTAAATTAAATTAAATTAAACTAAATTAAATTAAATTAAATTAAACTAAATTAAATTAAATTATATTAAAATAAATTAAATAAAATAAATTAAATTTAATTGAATGTAATTAAATTAAATTAAATTAAATTAAACTAAACTAAATTAAAATAAATTAAATTAAATTAAATTAAATTATATTAAATTAAATTAAGTTGAATTAAATTAAATTAAATTAAATTAAATTAAAATAAACTAAGTTTAATTAAACTAAATTAAATTAAATTTAATTAAATTAAAGTAAATTAATATAAATTAAATTAAATTAAATTAAATTAAATTAAACTAACTTAAATTAAATTAAATTAAATTAAACTAAATTAAATTAAATTAACTTAAACTAAATTAAATTAAATTAAATTAAATTAAAATAAATTAAATTAAATTAAATTAAAATAAATTAAATTAAAATAAATAAAATAAAATTAAATTAAATTATTTTAAATTAAATTAAATTAAATTAAATTAAATTAAATTAAATTAAATTAAATTAAATTAAATTAACTTAAACTAAATTAAATTAAATTAAATTAAATTAACTTAATTTAAATTAAAACAAATTAAATTAAATTAAAACAAATTAAATTAAATTAAATTAAATTGAATTAAATTAAATTAAAATAAAATAAAGTAAATTAAATTAAATTAAATTAAATAAATTAAATTAAATTAAATTAAATTAAATTAAATTAAACTAAATTAAATTAAATTAAATTAAATTAAAATAAATTAAATTAAAATAAATTAAATTAAATTAAATTAAATTTAATTTAATTAAATTAAACTCAATTAAATTAAATTAAATTAAATTAAAACAAATTAAATTAAATTAAACTAAATTAAATTAAAATAAATTAAATTAAATCGAATTAAATTAAATTAAATTAAATTAAATTAAATAAAATTAAATTGAATTAAAATAAATTAAAATAAAATAAAGTAAATTAAATTAAATTAAATTAAATTAAATTAGATTAATTTAAATTAAATTAAATTAAATTATACTAAATTAAATTAAATTAAAATAAATCAATTTAAATTAAAATAAATAAAATAAAATTAAATTAAATTAAACTAAATTAAATTAAATTATATTAAAATAAATTAAATAAATTAAATTAAATTTAATTGAATGTAATTAAATTAAATTAAATTAAATTAAATTAAACCAAATTAAATTAAATTAAATTAAATTAAATAAAATTATATGAAATGAAATTAAGTTGAATTAAATTAAATTAAATTAAATTATATTAAATTAAATTAAAATAAATTGAACTAAATTAAATTAAATTAAATTAAACTAAGTTTAATTAAACTAAATTAAATTAAATTGAATTAAATTAACTTAAACTAAATTAAATTAAATTAAATTAAATTAAATTAAAACAAATTAAATTAAATTAAATTAAATTAAATAAAAATAAATTAAATTAAATTGAATTAAATTAAATTAAATTAAAATAAAATAAAGTAAATTAAATTAAATTAAATTAAATTAAATTAAATTAAATTAAATTAAATTAAATTAAATTAAAATAAATTAAAAAAAAAATAATTTAAAATAAATTAAATTAAATTATATTAAAATAAATTAAATTAATTTAATTTAAATTAAATTAAACTAAAATAAATAAAATAAAATAAAATTAAATTAATTTAAATTAAATTAAATGAAATTAAATTAAAATTATTTAAAGTAAATTAAACTAAATTAAACTAAATTAAATTAAACTAAATTAAATTAAATTAAATTAACTTAAACTAAATTACATTAAATTAAATTAAATTAATTTAAATTAAATTAAAACAAATTAAATTAAATTAAATTAAATTAAATTAAATGAAATTAAATTAAAATAAATTAAATTAAATTGAATTAAATTAAATTAAATTGAAATAAAATAAAGCAAATTAAATTAAATTAAAATTAAATTAAATTAAATTAAATTAAATTAAATTAAACTAAATTAAATTAAATTAAAATAAATTAAAATAAATTAAATTAAAATAAATTAAATTAAATTATATTAAATTAAATTAAATAAAATTAAACTAAATTAAATTAAATTAAATTAAATTAAAACAAATTTAATCAAATTAAACTAAAATAAATTAAATTAAATTAAAATAAATTAAAATAAGTTAAATTATATTAAATAAAATTAAATTAAATTAAATTAGATTAAGTCAAATTAAATTAAATTAAATTAAATTAAATTAAATTAAATTAAAATAAATCAATTTAAATTAAATAAAATAAAATAAAATTAAATTAAATTAACTAAGTTTAAATTAAATTAAATTAAATTAAATTAAATTAAAATAAATTGAATTAAATCAAATTAAATTAAATTAAATTAAACTAAGTTTAATTAAGCTAAATTAAATTAAATTAAATTAAATTGAAGTAAATTAAATTAAATTAAATTAAATTAAATTAAATTAAATCAAACTAAATTAAATTAAATTGAATTAAATTAAATTAAAACAAATTAAATTAAATTAAATTAAATTATATTAAATTAAATTAAATTAAAATAAATTAAATTAAATCGAATTAAATTAAATTAAATTAAATTAAATTAAATTAAATTAAATTAAATTAAATTAAAATAAATTAAAATAAAATAAAGTAAATTAAAATAAATTGAATTAAACTAAATTAAATTAAATTAAATTAAATTAAATTAAATTAAATTAAATTAAATTAAATTAAATTAAATTAAACTAAATTAAATTAAATTAAATTAAACTAAATTAAATTAAATTATATTAAAATAAATTAAATAAAATAAATTAAATTTAATTGAATGTAATTAAATTAAATTAAATTAAATTAAACTAAACTAAATTAAAATAAATTAAATTAAATTAAATTAAATTATATTAAATTAAATTAAGTTGAATTAAATTAAATTAAATTAAATTAAATTAAATTAAAATAAACTAAGTTTAATTAAACTAAATTAAATTAAATTTAATTAAATTAAAGTAAATTAATATAAATTAAATTAAATTAAATTAAATTAATTTAAACTAACTTAAATTAAATTAAATTAAATTAAACTAAATTAAATTAAATTAACTTAAACTAAATTAAATTAAATTAAATTAAATTAAATTAAATTAAAATAAATTAAATTAAAATAATTTAAAAAAAAATAATTTAAAATAAATTAAATTAAATTAATTTAATTTAAATTAAATTAAATTAAATTAAATTAAATTAAAATAAATAAAATAAAATAAAATTAAATTTTTTTAAATTAAATTAAATTAAATTAAATTAAATTAAATAAATTAAACTAAATTAAACTAAATTAAATTAAATTAAATTAAATTAAACTAAATTAAATTAAATTAAATTAAATTAAATTAAATTAAGTTAAACTAAATTAAATTAAATTAAATTAAATTAACTTAATTTAAATTAAAACAAATTAAATTAAATTAAAACAAATTAAATTAAATTAAATTAAATTAAATTGAATTAAATTAAATTAAAATAAAATAAAGTAAATTAAATTAAATTAAATAAAATTAAATAAATTAAATTAAATTAAATTAAATTATACTAAATTAAATTAAATTAAATTAAAATAAATTAAATTAAAATAAATTAAATTAAATTAAATTAAGTTAAATTTAATTAAATTAAACTCAATTAAATTAAATTAAATTAAATTAAAACAAATTAAATTAAATTAAACTAAATTAAATTAAAATAAATTAAATTAAATCGAATTAAATTAAATTAAATTAAATTAAATTAAATAAAATTAAATTGAATTAAAATAAATTAAAATAAAATAAAGTAAATTAAATTAAATTAAATTAAATTAGATTTAATTAAATTAAATTAAATTAAATTATACTAAATTAAATTAAATTAAAATAAATCAATTTAAATTAAAATAAATAAAATAAAATTAAATTAAATTAAACTAAATTAAATTAAATTATATTAAAATAAATTAAATAAATTAAATTAAATTTAATTGAATGTAATTAAATTAAATTAAATTAAATTAAATTAAACCAAATTAAATTAAATTAAATTAAATTAAATAATATTATATGAAATTAAATTAAGTTGAATTAAATTAAATTAAATTAAATTATATTAAATTAAATTAAAATAAATTGAACTAAATTAAATTAAATTAAATTAAACTAAGTTTAATTCAACTAAATTAAATTAAATTGAATTAAATTAACTTAGACTAAATTAAATTAAATTAAATTAAATTAAATTAAATTAAATTAAATTAAATTAAATAAAAATAAATTAAATTAAATTGAATTAAATTAAATTAAATTAAAATAAAATAAAGTAAATTAAATTAAATTAAATTAAATTAAATTAAATTAAATTAAAATAAATTAAAAAAAAAATAATTTAAAATCAATTAAATTAAATTATATTAAAATAAATTAAATTAATTTAATTTAAATTAAATTAAATTAAAATAAATAAAATAAAATAAAATTAAATTAATTTAAATTAAATTAAATGAAATTAAATTAAAATTATTTAAAGTAAATTAAACTAAATTAAACTAAATTAAATTAAATTAAATTAAATTAAACTAAATTAAATTAAATTAAATTAAATTAAATTAAATTAAATTAAATTAACTTAAACTAAATTACATTAAATTAAATTAAATTAACTTAAATTAAATTAAAACAAATTAAATTAAATTAAATTAAATTAAATTAAATGAAATTAAATTAAAATAAATTAAATTAAATTGAATTAAATTAAATTAAATTGAAATAAAATAAAGCAAATTAAATTAAATTAAAATTAAATTAAATTAAATTAAATTAAATTAAATTAAACTAAATTAAATTAAATTAAATTAAAAAAATTAAAATAAATTAAATTAAATTAAATTAAATTAAATTATATTAAATTAAATTAAATAAAATTAAACTAAATTAAATTAAATTAAATTAAATTAAAACAAATTAAATTAAATTAAATTAAATTAAATTAAAATAAATTAAAATAAATTAAATTAAATTAAATAAAATTAAATTAAATTAAATTAGATTAAGTCAAATTAAATTAAATTAAATTAAATTAAATTAAAATAAATCAATTTAAATAAAATAAAATGAAATTAAATTAAATTAAATTAACTAAGTTTAAATTAAATTAAATTAAATTAAATTAAAATAAATTGAATTAAATCAAATTAAATTAAATTAAATTAAACTAAGTTTAATTAAGCTAAATAAAATTAAATTAAATTAAAATAAAGTAAATTAAATTAAATTAAATTAAATTAAACTAAATTAAATTAAATTAAAATAAATTAAAATAAATTAAATTAAAATAAATTAAATTAAATTATATTAAATTAAATTAAATAAAATTAAACTAAATTAAATTAAATTAAATTAAATTAAAACAAATTTAATCAAATTAAACTAAAATAAATTAAATTAAATTAAAATAAATTAAAATAAGTTAAATTAAATTAAATAAAATTAAATTAAATTAAATTAGATTAAGTCAAATTAAATTAAATTAAATTAAATAAAATTAAATTAAATTAAAATAAATCAATTTAAATTAAATAAAATAAAATAAAATTAAATTAAATTAACTAAGTTTAAATTAAATTAAATTAAATTAAATTAAATTAAAATAAATTGAATTAAATCAAATTAAATTAAATTAAATTAAACTAAGTTTAATTAAGCTAAATTAAATTAAATTAAATTAAATTGAAGTAAATTAAATTAAATTAAATTAAATTAAATTAAATTAAATCAAACTAAATTAAATTAAATTGAATTAAATTAAATTAAAACAAATTAAATTAAATTAAATTAAATTATATTAAATTAAATTAAATTAAAATAAATTAAATTAAATCGAATTAAATTAAATTAAATTAAATTAAATTAAATTAAATTAAATTAAATTAAATTAAATTAAAATAAATTAAAATAAAATAAAGTAAATTAAAATAAATTGAATTAAACTAAATTAAATTAAATTAAATTAAATTAAATTAAATTAAATTAAATTAAATTAAATTAAACTAAATTAAATTAAATTAAATTAAACTAAATTAAATTAAATTATATTAAAATAAATTAAATAAAATAAATTAAATTTAATTGAATGTAATTAAATTAAATTAAATTAAATTAAACTAAACTAAATTAAAATAAATTAAATTAAATTAAATTAAATTATATTAAATTAAATTAAGTTGAATTAAATTAAATTAAATTAAATTAAATTAAATTAAAATAAACTAAGTTTAATTAAACTAAATTAAATTAAATTTAATTAAATTAAAGTAAATTAATATAAATTAAATTAAATTAAATTAAATTAAATTAAACTAACTTAAATTAAATTAAATTAAATTAAACTAAATTAAATTAAATTAACTTAAACTAAATTAAATTAAATTAAATTAAATTAAAATAAATTAAATTAAAATAATTTAAAAAAAATAATTTAAAATAAATTAAATTAAATTAATTTAATTTAAATTAAATTAAATTAAATTAAATTAAATTAAAATAAATAAAATAAAATAAAATTAAATTTTTTTAAATTAAATTAAATTAAATTAAATTAAATTAAATAAATTAAACTAAATTAAACTAAATTAAATTAAATTAAATTAAATTAAACTAAATTAAATTAAATTAAATTAAATTAAATTAAATTAACTTAAACTAAATTAAATTAAATTAAATTAAATTAACTTAATTTAAATTAAAACAAATTAAATTAAATTAAAACAAATTAAATTAAGTTAAATTAAATTAAATTGAATTAAATTAAATTAAAATAAAATAAAGTAAATTAAATTAAATTAAATAAAATTAAATAAATTAAATTAAATTAAATTAAATTATACTAAATTAAATTAAATTAAATTAAAATAAATTAAATTAAAATAAATTAAATTAAATTAAATTAAGTTAAATTTAATTAAATTAAACTCAATTAAATTAAATTAAATTAAATTAAAACAAATTAAATTAAATTAAACTAAATTAAATTAAAATAAATTAAATTAAATCGAATTAAATTAAATTAAATTAAATTAAATTAAATAAAATTAAATTGAATTAAAATAAATTAAAATAAAATAAAGTAAATTAAATTAAATTAAATTAAATTAGATTAAATTAAATTAAATTAAATTAAATTATACTAAATTAAATTAAATTAAAATAAATCAATTTAAATTAAAATAAATAAAATAAAATTAAATTAAATTAAACTAAATTAAATTAAATTATATTAAAATAAATTAAATAAATTAAATTAAATTTAATTGAATGTAATTAAATTAAATTAAATTAAATTAAATTAAACCAAATTAAATTAAATTAAATTAAATTAAATAATATTATATGAAATTAAATTAAGTTGAATTAAATTAAATTAAATTAAATTATATTAAATTAAATTAAAATAAATTGAACTAAATTAAATTAAATTAAATTAAACTAAGTTTAATTAAACTAAATTAAATTAAATTGAATTAAATTAACTTAGACTAAATTAAATTAAATTAAATTAAATTAAATTAAATTAAATTAAATTAAATAAAAATAAATTAAATTAAATTGAATTAAATTAAATTAAATTAAAATAAAATAAAGTAAATTAAATTAAATTAAATTAAATTAAATTAAATTAAATTAAAATAAATTAAAAAAAAAATAATTTAAAATCAATTAAATTAAATTATATTAAAATAAATTAAATTAATTTAATTTAAATTAAATTAAATTAAAATAAATAAAATAAAATAAAATTAAATTAATTTAAATTAAATTAAATGAAATTAAATTAAAATTATTTAAAGTAAATTAAACTAAATTAAACTAAATTAAACTAAATTAAATTAAATTAAATTAAATTAAACTAAATTAAATTAAATTAAATTAAATTAAATTAAATTAAATTAAATTAACTTAAACTAAATTACATTAAATTAAATTAAATTAACTTAAATTAAATTAAAACAAATTAAATTAAATTAAATTAAATTAAATTAAATGAAATTAAATTAAAATAAATTAAATTAAATTGAATTAAATTAAATTAAATTGAAATAAAATAAAGCAAATTAAATTAAATTAAAATTAAATTAAATTAAATTAAATTAAATTAAATTAAACTAAATTAAATTAAATTAAATTAAAAAAATTAAAATAAATTAAATTAAATTAAATTAAATTAAATTATATTAAATTAAATTAAATAAAATTAAACTAAATTAAATTAAATTAAATTAAATTAAAACAAATTAAATTAAATTAAATTAAATTAAATTAAAATAAATTAAAATAAATTAAATTAAATTAAATAAAATTAAATTAAATTAAATTAGATTAAGTCAAATTAAATTAAATTAAATTAAATTAAATTAAAATAAATCAATTTAAATAAAATAAAATGAAATTTAATTAAATTAAATTAACTAAGTTTAAATTAAATTAAATTAAATTAAATTAAAATAAATTGAATTAAATCAAATTAAATTAAATTAAATTAAACTAAGTTTAATTAAGCTAAATTAAATTAAATTAAATTAAAATAAAGTAAATTAAATTAAATTAAATTAAATTAAATCAAACTAAATTAAATTAAATTGAATTAAATTAAATTAAAACAAATTAAATTAAATTAAATTAAATTATATTAAATTAAATTAAATTAAAATAAATTAAATTAAATCGAATTAAATTAAATTAAATTAAATTAAATTAAATTAAATTAAATTAAATTAAAATAAATTAAAATAAAATAAAGTAAATTAAAATAAATTGAATTAAACTAAATTAGATTAAATTAAATTAAATTAAATTAAATTAAATTAAATTAAATTAAACTAAATTAAATTAAATTAAATTAAACTAAATTAAATTAAATTATATTAAAATAAATTAAATAAAATAAATTAAATTTAATTGAATGTAATTAAATTAAATTAAATTAAATTAAACTAAACTAAATTAAAATAAATTAAATTAAATTAAATTAAATTATATTAAATTAAATTAAGTTGAATTAAATTAAATTAAATTAAATTAAATTAAAATAAACTAAATTAAATTAAATTTAATTAAATTAAAGTAAATTAATATAAATTAAATTAAATTAAATTAAATTAAATTAAATTAAACTAACTTAAATTAAATTAAATTAAATTAAACTAAATTAAATTAAATTAACTTAAACTAAATTAAATTAAATTAAATTAAATTAAAATAAATTAAATTAAAATAATTTAAAAAAAAATAATTTAAAATAAATTAAATTAAATTAATTTAATTTAAATTAAATTAAATTAAATTAAATTAAATTAAAATAAATAAAATAAAATAAAATTAAATTATTTTAAATTAAATTAAATTAAATTAAATTAAATTAAATTAAATTTAGTTAAATAAATTAAACTAAATTAAACTAAATTAAATTAAATTAAATTAAATTAAACTAAATTAAATTAAATTAAATTAAATTAAATTAACTTAAACTAAATTAAATTAAATTAAATTAAATCAACTTAATTTAAATTAAAACAAATTAAATTAAATTAAATTAAATTAAATTGAATTAAATTAAATTAAAATAAAATAAAGTAAATTAAATTAAATTATATTAAATTAAATAAATTAAATTAAATTAAATTAAATTAAATTAAATTAAACTAAATTAAATTAAATTAAATTAAATTAAAATAAATTAAATTAAAATAAATTAAATTAAATTAAATTAAATTAAATTTAATTAAATTAAACTCAATTAAATTAAATTAAATTAAAACAAATTAAATTAAATTAAACTAAATTAAATTAAAATAAATTAAATTAAATCGAATTAAATTAAATTAAATTAAATTAAATTAGATTAATTTAAATTAAATTAAATTAAATTATACTAAATTAAATTAAATTAAAATAAATCAATTTAAATTAAAATAAATAAAATTAAATTAAATTAAATTAAACTAAATTAAATTAAATTATATTAAAATAAATTAAATAAATTAAATTAAATTTAATTGAATGTAATTAAATTAAATTAAATTAAATTAAATTAAACCAAATTAAATTAAATTAAATTAAATTAAATAAAATTATATGAAATTAAATTAAGTTGAATTAAATTAAATTAAATTAAATTATATTAAATTAAATTAAAACAAATTGAACTAAATTAAATTAAATTAAATTAAACTAAGTTTAATTAAACTAAATTAAATTAAATTGAATTAAATTAACTTAAACTAAATTAAATTAAATTAAATTAAATTAAATTAAAACAAATTAAATTAAATTAAATTAAATTAAATTAAATAAAAATAAATTAAATTAAATTGAATTAAATTAAATTAAATTAAAATAAAATAAAGTAAATTAAATTAAATTATTATTAAATTAAATTAAATTAAATTAAAATAAATTAAAAAAAAAATAATTTAAAATAAATTAAATTAAATTATATTAAAATAAATTAAATTAATTTAATTTAAATTAAATTAAATTAAAATAAATAAAATAAAATAAAATTAAATTAATTTAAATTTAATTAAATGAAATTAAATTAAAATTATTTAAAGTAAATTAAACTAAATTAAACTAAATTAAATTAAATTAAATTAAATTAAATTAAATTAACTTAAACTAAATTACATTAAATTAAATTAAATTAATTTAAATTAAATTAAAACAAATTAAATTAAATTAAATTAAATTAAATTAAATGAAATTAAATTAAAATAAATTAAATTAAATTGAATTAAATTAAATTAAATTGAAATAAAATAAAGCAAATTAAATTAAATTAAAATTAAATTAAATTAAATTAAATTAAATTAAATTAAACTAAATTAAATTAAATTAAATTAAAATAAATTAAAATAAATTAAATTAAAATAAATTAAATTAAATTATATTAAATTAAATTAAATAAAATTAAACTAAATTAAATTAAATTAAATTAAATTAAAACAAATTTAATCAAATTAAACTAAAATAAATTAAATTAAATTAAAATAAATTAAAATAAGTTAAATTAAATTAAATAAAATTAAATTAAATTAAATTAGATTAAGTCAAATTAAATTAAATTAAATTAAATTAAATTAAATTAAATTAAAATAAATCAATTTAAATTAAATAAAATAAAATAAAATTAAATTAAATTAACTAAGTTTAAATTAAATTAAATTAAATTAAATTAAATTAAAATAAATTGAATTAAATCAAATTAAATTAAATTAAATTAAACTAAGTTTAATTAAGCTAAATTAAATTAAATTAAATTAAATTGATGTAAATTAAATTAAATTAAATTAAATTAAATTAAATTAAATTAAATTAAATTAAATCAAACTAAATTAAATTAAATTGAATTAAATTAAATTAAAACAAATTAAATTAAATTAAATTAAATTATATTAAATTAAATTAAATTAAAATAAATTAAATTAAATCGAATTAAATTAAATTAAATTAAATTAAATTAAATTAAAATAAATTAAAATAAAATAAATTAAAATAAAATAAAGTAAATTAAAATAAATTGAATTAAACTAAATTAAATTAAATTAAATTAAATCAAATTAAATTAAATTAAATTAAATTAAATTAAACTAAATTAAATTAAATTAAATTAAACTAAATTAAATTAAATTATATTAAAATAAATTAAATAAAATAAATTAAATTTAATTGAATGTAATTAAATTAAATTAAATTAAATTAAACTAAACTAAATTAAAATAAATTAAATTAAATTAAATTAAATTATATTAAATTAAATTAAGTTGAACTAAATTAAATTAAATTAAATTAAATTAAAATAAACTAAGTTTAATTAAACTAAATTAAATTAAATTTAATTAAATTAAAGTAAATTAATATAAATTAAATTAAATTAAATTAAATTAAATTAAACTAACTTAAATTAAATTAAATTAAATTAAACTAAATTAAATTAAATTAACTTAAACAAAATTAAATTAAATTAAATTAAATTAAAATAAATTAAATTAAAATAATTTAAAAAAAAAATAATTTAAAATAAAATAAATTAAATTAATTTAATTTAAATTAAATTAAATTAAATTAAATTAAATTAAATTAAATTAAAATAAATAAAATAAAATAAAATTAAATTTTTTTAAATTAAATTAAATTAAATTAAATTAAATTAAATAAATTAAACTAAATTAAACTAAATTAAATTAAATTAAATTAAATTAAACTAAATTAAATTAAATTAAATTAAATTAAATTAACTTAAACTAAATTAAATTAAATTAAATTAAATTAACTTAATTTAAATTAAAACAAGTTAAATTAAATTAAAACAAATTAAATTAAATTAAATTAAATTAAATTGAATTAAATTAAATTAAAATAAAATAAAGTAAATTAAATTAAATTAAATTAAATTAAATAAATTAAATTAAATTAAATTAAATTAAACTAAATTAAATTAAATTAAATTAAATTAAATTAAAATAAATTAAATTAAAATAAAATAAATTAAATTAAATTAAGTTAAATTTAATTAAATTAAACTCAATTAAATTAAATTAAATTAAATTAAAACAAATTAAATTAAATTAAACTAAATTAAATTAAAATAAATTAAATTAAATCGAATTAAATTAAATTAAATTAAATTAAATTAAATAAAATTAAATTGAATTAAAATAAATTAAAATAAAATAAAGTAAATTAAATTAAATTAAATTAAATTAGGTTAAATTAAATTAAATTAAATTAAATTATACTAAATTAAATTAAATTAAAATAAATCAATTTAAATTAAAATAAATAAAATAAAATTAAATTAAATTAAACTAAATTAAATTAAATTATATTAAAATAAATTAAATAAATTAAATTAAATTTAATTGAATGTAATTAAATTAAATTAAATTAAATTAAATTAAACCAAATTAAATTAAATTAAATTAAGTAATATTATATGAAATTAAATTAAGTTGAATTAAATTAAATTAAATTAAATTATATTAAATTAAATTAAAATAAATTGAACTAAATTAAATTAAATTAAATTAAACTAAGTTTAATTAAACTAAATTAAATTAAATTGAATTAAATTAACTTAGACTAAATTAAATTAAATTAAATTAAATTAAATTAAATTAAAACAAATTAAATTAAATTAAATTAAATTAAATAAAAATAAATTAAATTAAATTGAATTAAATTAAATTAAATTAAAATAAAATAAAGTAAATTAAATTAAATTAAATTAAATTAAATTAAATTAAATTAAAATAAATTAAAAAAAAAATAATTTAAAATAAATTAAATTAAATTATATTAAAATAAATTAAATTAATTTAATTTAAATTAAATTAAATTAAAATAAATAAAATAAAATAAAATTAAATTAATTTAAATTAAATTAAATGAAATTAAATTAAAATTATATAAAGTAAATTAAACTAAATTAAACTAAATTAAATTAAATTAAATTAAATTAAACTAAATTAAATTAAATTAAATTAAATTAAATTAAATTAAATTAAATTAACTTAATCTAAATTACATTAAATTAAATTAAATTAACTTAAATTAAATTAAAACAAATTAAATTAAATTAAATTAAATTAAATTAAATGAAATTAAATTAAAATAAATTAAATTAAATTGAAATAAATTAAATTAAATTGAAATAAAATAAAGCAAATTAAATTAAATTAAAATTAAATTAAATTAAATTAAATTAAACTAAATTAAATTAAATTAAATTAAAATAAATTAAAATAAATTAAAATAAATTAAATTAAATTAAATTAAATTAAATTATATTAAATTAAATTAAATAAAATTAAACTAAATTAAATTAAATTAAATTAAATTAAAACAAATTAAATTAAATTAAATTAAATTAAATTAAAATAAATTAAAATAAATTAAAATAAATTAAATTAAATTAAATAAAATTAAATTAAATTAAATTAGATTAAGTCAAATTAAATTAAATTAAATTAAATTAAAATAAATCAATTTAAATAATATAAAATGAAATTAAATTAAATTAAATTAACTAAGTTTAAATTAAATTAAATTAAATTAAATTAAAATAAATTGAATTAAATCAAATTAAATTAAATTAAATCAAATTAAATTAAATTAAATTAAACTAAGTTTAATTAAGCTAAATTAAATTAAATTAAATTAAAATAAAGTAAATTAAATTAAATTAAATTAAATTAAATCAAACTAAATTAAATTAAATTGAATTAAATTAAATTAAAACAAATTAAATTAAATTAAATTAAATTATATTAAATTAAATTAAATTAAAATAAATTAAATTAAATCGAATTAAATTAAATTAAATTAAATTAAATTAAATTAAATTAAATTAAATTAAATTAAAATAAATTAAAATAAAATAAAGTAAATTAAAATAAATTGAATTAAACTAAATTAGATTAAATTAAATTAAATTAAATTAAATTAAATTAAATTAAATTAAATTAAACTAAATTAAATTAAATTAAATTAAACTAAATTAAATTAAATTATATTAAAATAAATAAAATAAAATAAATTAAATTTAATTGAATGTAATTAAATTAAATTAAATTAAATTAAACTAAACTAAATTAAAATAAATTAAATTAAATTAAATTATATTAAATTAAATTAAGTTGAATTAAATTAAATTAAATTAAATTAAATTAAAATAAACTAAGTTTAATTAAACTAAATTAAATTAAATTTAATTAAATTAAAGTAAATTAATATAACATAAATTAAATTAAATTCAATTAAATTAAACTAACTTAAATTAAATTAAATTAAATTAAACTAAATTAAATTAAATTAACTTAAACTAAATTAAATTAAATTAAATTAAAATAAATTAAATTAAAATAATTTAAAAAAAAATAATTTAAAATAAATTAAATTAAATTAATTTAATTTAAATTAAATTAAATTAAATTAAATTAAAATAAATAAAATAAAATAAAATTAAATTATTTTAAATTAAATTAAATTAAATTAAATTAAATTAAATTAAATTAAATTAAATAAATTAAACTAAATTAAACTAAATTAAATTAAATTAAATTAAATTAAACTAAATTAAATTAAATTAAATTAAATTAACTTAAACTAAATTAAATTAAATTAAATTAAATTAACTTAATTTAAATTAAAACAAATTAAATTAAATTAAAACAAATTAAATTAAATTAAATTAAATTAAATTGAATTAAATTAAATTAAAATAAAATAAATTAAATTAAATTAAATTAAATTAAATAAATTAAATTAAATTAAATTAAATTAAACTAAATTAAATTAAATTAAATTAAATTAAAATAAATTAAATTAAAATAAATTAAATTAAATTAAATTAAATTAAATTAAATTTAATTAAATTAAACTCAATTAAATTAAATTAAATTAAATTAAAACAAATTAAATTAAATTAAATTAAACTAACTTAAATTAAATTAAATTAAATTAAACTAAATTAAATTAAATTAACTTAAACTAAATTAAATTAAATTAAATTAAAATAAATTAAATTAAAATAATTTAAAAAAAAATAATTTAAATTAAATTAAATTAAATTAAATTAAATTAAAATAAATAAAATAAAATAAAATTAAATTATTTTAAATTAAATTAAATTAAATTAAATTAAATTAAATAAATTAAACTAAATTAAACTAAATTAAATTAAATTAAAATAAATTAAACTAAATTAAATTAAATTAAATTAAATTAAATTAAATTAACTTAAACTAAATTAAATTAAATTAAATTAAATTAACTTAATTTAAATTAAAACAAATTAAATTAAATTAAAACAAATTAAATTAAATTAAATTAAATTAAATTAAATTAAATTAAATTAAATTAAAATAAAATAAAGTAAATTAAATTAAATTAAATTAAATTAAATAAATTAAATTAAATTAAATTAAATTAAATTAAACTAAATTAAATTAAATTAAATTAAATTAAAATAAATTAAATTAAAATAAATTAAATTAAATTAAATTAAATTTAATTTAATTAAATTAAACTCAATTAAATTAAATTAAATTAAATTAAAACAAATTAAATTAAATTAAACTAAATTAAATTAAAATAAATTAAATTAAATCGAATTAAATTAAATTAAATTAAATTAAATTAAATTGAATTAAAATAAATTAAAATAAATTAAAATAAAATAAAGTAAATTAAATTAAATTAGATTAAATTAAATTAGATTAAATTAAATTAAATTAAATTAAATTATATTAAATTAAATTAAATTAAAATAAATCAATTTAAATTAAAATAAATAAAATAAAATTAAATTAAATTAAACTAAATTAAATTAAATTATATTAAAATAAATTAAATAAATTAAATTAAATTTAATTGAATGTAATTAAATTAAATTAAATTAAATTATATTAAATTAAATTAACTTAAATTAAATTAAATTAAAATAAAATAAAGTAAATTAAATTAAATTAAATTAAATTAAATTAGATTAAATTAAATTAAATTATACTAAATTAAATTAAATTAAAATAAATCAATTTAAATAAAAATAAATAAAATAAAATTAAATTAAATTAAACTAAATTAAATTAAATTATATTAAAATAAATTAAAGTAAATTAAATTAAATTAAATAAAATTAAATTAAATAAAATTAAATTAAATTAATTTAAATTAAATTAAATTGAATTAAATTAAATTAAATTAAATTAAATTAAAATAAAATAAAAAAAATTAAATTAAATTAAATTAAATTAAATTAATTTTAATTAATTTAAATTAAAATAAATTAAATTAAATTAAATTAAATTAAATTAAATTAAATTAAATTAAATCAAATTAAATTAAATTAAATTAACTTAAATTAATTTAAATTAAATTAAACTTAATTAAATTAATTTAAATTAACTTAAATTAAATTAAATTAAATTTAATTAAATGTAATTAAATTAAATTAAATTAAATTAAATTAAATTAAATTAAATTAAATTTGTTGAATTATAAATTATATGGCAACTCTGTTATTCATTTTTGTAGATCTTTGCCTCACTTAAGCTTCTATGTGAATTCATTGTATCTGCCATTTTGTATTATCATTCTGAATAAATCTTTTGAAGAGCATAAATGTGTGCGGAGTTTTATTTAATTATTCGTGAATCCAACAGGTTATGGGCACAGTCCCTTCTTAAGTAAAAGTATGAGTTCAAATTCCATGATGTTTAATGTGGAAAAGTTGGATGAGTCCAACTACGACGCTTGGTGCGTTCAAGTTAAGAGTATCCTGATATATAGAGAACTATGGGATGTTGTATCCGGCGAGTTCGAGCAGCCAGATGATGAGGAGGAGAACGTAGCTGAGAAAAAGATATGGAAACTAACCGACGAGAAAGCTATGGCGACAATTATTTTGAGTATTACTCCATTACAAATTGCCTATGTGAAACATTGCAAAACGGCAAGGGAGGCATGGGTAATCTTGCAGGAGATTCATCGTCCAAAAGGTCCCGCTAGAAAGGTTTCGCTGTTTAAGCAACTTTTGGGAATGCGAATGTCGGAAGGTGATAATGTACAACATTATATAAGTAATTTTTCAACCATTGTGGAGAAGCTAGCAGAAATTGGTATTGATCTGAAGGAGGATTTATTTGTTATAATGCTTCTTGCAAGTCTCCCAAAGTCTTTTGAGAATCTAGTGGTAGCATTAGAATCACGTGATGAATTTCCAAAACTTAGTGCTTTGAAAATTAAATTGCTTGAGGAGGAGCAACGTCGTAAAGTGTGTGATTCGTTTAATGCGGAAAGTAGCGTGCAAGTTTTAATGGCACATGCAACAAACTGTGGTAATGCAACCAAATCGTCAAACCAAAATAAGCCCAGAAATCGATCGAACGTGAAATGTTTTAGATGTGGACGAAAAGGTCATTTTGCAGCACAATGTAGAAACAAGCAGGAAGAGAGAATTGAAGATAATTCTAAAGAAAAGCCAAAAGCATTTACATTGTTCTCAGCGCTTGCGTCAAACTCTTTGCAACCGAACATGTGGGTAATCGACAGTGGCGCAACATCACACATGTGTTGTGACCGCAACTTGTTCGATGATTTGAAAGAACACAAGGAAACAATTTTATTAGCTGGCAACAAATGCATTGAAGCGAATGGTAAAGGAACAGTGCGAATAAAAAGGCAAAGTCGGGAAATACATCTGATCGATGTGTTGTATGTTCCTGTGTTACAATGCAATTTTATATCAGTGTCGAAAGCAGTAACCAGCGGACTTACAGTAAAATTTTTCAATCAATTTGCGACGATACAGGAGAGTAACGGTGACATCATTTTAAAAGCAGAAAAAACTGGTGGTATATTCACATATAAGATTAATGAAAATATGACATTTTTTGCAGGGCAGCCTACAGAAGCAATAAAATGGCATGCTCGATATGGCCATTTAAACTATGGCAGTATGCGGCAACTTGTATCAGAAAAATTAGTTAATGGACTTCAGTTAAGCATACCAACAAATGTAACATGCAACGTATGTATGCAAAGCAAATGTGCTACAAAGCCTTTTTCAGCAAGTCAAAATCGGGCAAGTGAATTACTTGAATTGGTACACACAGATGTGTGTGGTCCAATTAAACGATCAGCTGGTGGTTCACAATACATACTTACATTTGTTGATGACATGTCTAGATATGTGTTTGTATATTTTTTGAAGCATAAAAGCGAAGTTTTCGGGAAATTCAAGGAATTTAAAACATTCGCTGAACGTCAAACTGGATGCTCACTAAAAGCCATTAGAAGTGATAATGGTACAGAATATACAAATAATGCGTTTCAAAAATATGTAAAAGAATGTGGAATTTTACACCAATTCACAGTACCCTACACGCCGCAGCAGAATGGTGTAGCTGAACGTTTCAATCGAACCTTAGTTGAGATGGCACGATGTATGCTCGTTGGAGCAAATTTAAATGAATATTTATGGGCGGAAGCAGTGAATACTGCAGCATATTTGCGAAATAGATCACCAACGAAGGCGTTGGAACTCATGACTCCTTATGAGGCTTGGTATAAGAGAAAGCCATTCGTATCTCATTTTAAAACGTTTGGTTCGATAGCTTATGCATTGAATAAAAAGCCCAAAGGTAAATTTGAAGTTAAAGGAAAAAAGTACGTAATGGTTGGTTACGATAATGCCGCAAAAGCTTATCGTTTGTTTGATTTGGCTACAAAAGCAATAATTGTTAGCCGTGATGTATCGTTTATAGAACCATCCATTTCGAAAGAATTTGCTAATGTTGAACTGGAAATTCTAGAATGTAATAAAGCAGCAGTAAATGACAGCAGTATTGAAGTAGTTAACAAATCAGTGAGTGACTACGAATCAGCGCAGGAGGAAAACGAAGAAGAACCTGATGTTCAGCGTATTGGACCAGGTCGACCGAAATTAGTGCGATCTGGCAAGCCAGGTAGACCGAAGAAAGAATATCATTTGTTAAATTTTCTTTGTGAAGTTGATGTTCCAAATACTGTGGACCAAGCGACGGCTAGTGAATATGCAGATGAATGGCGTAAGGCGATGCGAGAAGAATATCAAGCACTTTTAGATAATGAAACGTGGAATCTAGTAGATTTACCTGAAAATAAAAAGGTTGTAAAATGTAAATGGGTATTCGCTGTGAAGAAGAATAAAGATGGCGAAATTGACAGATTCAAAGCAAGGTTGGTAGCCAAAGGATGCAGCCAAGTATACGGGGTGAATTACACTGATACATTTTCACCTGTGGTGCGGTATTCAACAATACGTATGATTTTCGCGTTAGCGGCTGAGTACGAGTTATACTTACATCATGTTGATGTATCAACTGCTTTCTTGAATGGTAACATAGATGATGAAATTTACATGACGCAGCCTGAAGCATTTGTGAACAGAGACTCTCCCAACAAAGTTTTGAAACTTAAGAAAGCTTTGTATGGATTGAAACAAGCTGGGCGTCAATGGAATGTAAAGTTGCATGAAGTTTTGGTAAAAATTTGTTTTCGACAGTGCGTGACAGAGCCGTGTGTATATACAAAGCATCATGATGACAAAATGAATTTGCTAGCCGTATATGTGGATGACTTGCTCATTGCTAGTTCGAATAAGCAAGAGCTGCAGTTTATTAAGCAACAAATATCGGAGCATTTTCAAATCGTTGATAAAGGTCCAGTCGAATTATTCCTCAGTATGGAAGTTGAAAGAGAAGGTGAGACGGGTGCAATAGCAATAAGACAAACAGGTCACATTAAGCAATTGCTGCAACAAAATAACATGCTGGACTGCCGTCATGTAGCAACACCACTAGATGCGAAACAACAGATAAATTGTATAGATTCTGAATGCAAGCGGATCGATAAGCAAGAATACCAGTCACTTATCGGATCTTTGTTATATTTGGCTTTATGTACTAGACCAGATATTATACATACAGTATGTAAACTAGCTCAACAGAATAGTGAGCCACATAGCGAGCATTTAGCAGCGGCTAAAAGAGTATTGCGATATCTGTGTTATACAACTGATTTCGCGCTTCGATATCATAAGACAGGAACTGAAATTCAATGTTATGCTGATGCAGATTGGGGTGGAGAATTATTCGAGCGAAAATCGTACACAGGGTACGTGTTTCTTCTGGCAGGTTGTGCAGTTTCATGGGAATCGAAAAAGCAATCAATTGTGGCTTTAAGTAGCACCGAAGCCGAGTACATTTCGTTATCAACAGCAGCAAAGGAGGTTATGTTTCTGAAACAATTCTTAGAAGAAATCAAACTACATTGCATTGAAAAAATTGTAATAAGAGGCGATAATTTAAGCGCGATACATCTTGTTAAAAAATCCTGTATATCATACAAGATGTAAACATATAGAAATTAAATATCATCATATAAGAGATATGTACAACAAAAATTTTATTGATTTGGAATACTGTTCTAGTAAAGATAATATTGCAGACGTGTTAACTAAAAATTTAGGAAAGTTGAGTCATAATAACAATGTTAACATGTTAGGGTTAAGGAAATGATCTAAGAAATATTATCTAAAATTGTTTGTGGACATTAATCTAAGTTCAATTGAAAAAAACAAAAATGAGTACCAGATTTGAGGAGGAGTGTTGAATTATAAATTATATGGCAACTCTGTTATTCATTTTTGTAGATCTTTGCCTCACTTAAGCTTCTATGTGAATTCATTGTATCTGCCATTTTGTATTATCATTCTGAATAAATCTTTTGAAGAGCATAAATGTGTGCGGAGTTTTATTTAATTATTCGTGAATCCAACAAAATTAATTTAAATTAAATTAAATTAAATTAATTTAAATTAAATTAAATTAAATTAAATTAAATTAAATTAAATTAAATTAAATTAAATTAAATTAAATTAAATTAATTTAAATTGAATTAAATTAAATTAAATTAAATGAAATTAAATTAAACTAAATTAAATTAAATTAAATTACTCTAATTTAAATGAAATTAAATTAAATAAAATAAAATTAAATTAAATTAAACTAAATTAAATTAAATTAAACTAAATTAAATTAAATTATATTAAAATAAATTAAATAAATTAAATTAAACTTAATTGAATGTAATTAACTTAAATTAAATTAAATTAAACTAAACTAAAATAAATTAAATTAAATTAAATTAAATTAAATTAAATTAAATTAAAATAAATTGAATTAAATTAAATTAAATTAAATTAAGCTAAGTTTAATTAAACTAAATTAAATTAAATTAAATTAAATAAAATTAAATTAAATTAAACTAAACTAAATTAAACTAAATTAAATAAAATTAAATTAAATTAAAGTAAGTTATATTAAATTAAATTAAATTAAATTACATCAAAGTAAATTAAATTAAACTAAATCAACTTAAATTAAATTCAATAAAAAAAAATTAAATTAAATTAAATTAAATTAAATTAAACTAAACTAAATTAAATTATATTAAAATAAATTAAATTAAATTTAATTAAATGTAATTAAATTAAACTAAATTAAATTAAATTAAATTAAATTAAATTAAATTAAATTAAATTAATTTAAATTAAATTAAATTAAATTAAATTAAACTAACCTAAATTAAATTAAATTAAATTAAATTAAATTAAATTATATTATATTATAATAAATTAAATTAAATTAAATTAAATCAAATTAAAATAAATTAAATCAATTTAAATTAAATTAAATAATATAAAATTAAATTAAATTAAATTAAATTAAACTAAATTAAATTAAATTAAATTAAAGTAAGTTAAATTAAATTAAATTAAATTAAAATAAATTAAATTAAATTAAATTAAATTAAATTAAATTAAAGTAAATTAAATTAAACCAAAATAAATTAAATTAAATTAATTTAAATTAAATTATATTAAATTAAATTAAATTAAATTAAATTAAATTATATTATATTATAATAAATTAAACTTAATTAAATTAAATCAAATTAAAATAAATTAAATCAATTTAAATTAAATTAAATAAAATTAAATTAAATTAAATTATATTAAAAAAATTTAAATAAATTAAATTAAATTAAATTAATATAAATTAAATTAAATTATATTAAATCAAATTAAATTAATCTAAATTAAGTTAATTTAAACAAAAATAAATTATATTAAATTAAATTAAATTAAATTAAATTAAATTAAATTAAATTAAATTAAATAAAATTAAACTAAACTAAATTAATTTAAAGTAAGTTAAATTAAATTAAATTATATTAAATTAAATTAAGATAAGGTAAATTCAATTAAATTAAATTAAATTAAATTAAATTAAATTACTTTAAACTAAATTAAATTAAATTAAATTAAATTAAATTATATTAAATTAAATTTAATTTAATTTAATTTAATTTAATTTAGTTTAAATTAATTTAAACAATTATATTTAATTTTAAACAAAAATAAATTATATTAAATTAAATTAAATTAAATTAAATTAAATAAAATTAAACTAAACTAAATTAAACTAAATTAATTTAAAGTAAGTTAAATTAAATTAAATTAAATTAAATTAAATTAAATTAAGATAAGGTAAATTCAATTAAATTAAATTAAATTAAATTAAATTACTTTAAACTAAATTAAATTAAAATAAATTAAATTTAATTATATTAAATTAAATTTAATTTAATTTAATTTAATTTAATTTAATTTAGTTTAAATTAATTAAATTAAATTAAATTAAATTAAAATAAATTAAAATAAATAAAATTAAATTAAATTAAATTAAATTAAATAAACTTAAATTAAATTAAATTAAAGTAAATTAAATTAAACTAAATTAAATTAAATAAAATTAAATTAAATTTAATTAAAATTAAAATAAATTAAATTAAATTAAATTAATTTAAGTTCAATTAAATTAAATTAAATTAAATTAAATTAAAATAAATTGAATTAAATTAAACTAAATTATATTAAATTAAATTAAGTTAAATTAAAATAAAGAAAATTAATTTAAATTAAATTTAATTAAATTTAATTAAATTAAATAAAACTTAATTAAATTAAATTAAATTAAAATAAGTTAAATTAAATTATATTAAATTAAATTAAAATAAAATAAATTTAATTTACTTTAATTTAATTATATTAAATTAAATATTATTAAATTAAATTATATTAAATTAAATTAAATTAAAGTAAATTAAAATAAATTAAATTAAATTGAATTAAAATTAATAATTAAAATTAAATTAAATTAAGTTAAATTAAATTAAATGAAATTATATTAAATTAAATTAAGGTAAACTAAACTAAAATAAATTAAATTAAATTAAATTAAATTAAATTAAACTATATTAAATTAAATTAAATTAAATTAAAATAAATTGAATTAAATTAAATTAAATTAAATTAAATTAAATTAAATTAAACTAAGTTAAATTTAATTAAATAAAATTAAATTAAATTAAATTAAATTAATTTTAATTTAATTGTATTAAATTAAATAAAATTAAATTAAATTAAAATAAATTACATTAAATTAAATTAAATTAAATTAAATTAAAATAAATTAAAATAAATAAAATAAAATAAAATTAAATTAAATTAAATTAACTTAAATTAACTTAAATTAATTTAAAATAAATTAAATTAAATTAAATTAAATTAAATTAAATTAAATTAAAATAAATTAAATAAAATTAAATTAAATTAAATTAAATTAAATTAAGTTAAATTAAATTAAATTCATTTAAACTAAATTAAATTAAATTAAATTAAATAAAATAAAATAAAATTAAATTAATTTAAATTAAATTAAATTAAGTTAAATTAAATTAAATTCATTTAAACTAAATTAAATTAAATTAAATAAAATAAAATAAAATAAAATAAAATAAAAATAAATTAAATTAAATTAAATTAAATTAAATTAAATTAAATTAAATTAAATTAAATTAAAATAAATTAAATTAAAAAAATTTAAATAAATTAAAATAAATTAATTTAAATTTAATTAAGTTAAATTAAATAAAATTAAATTAAATTAAAATAAATTTAATTAAGTTAAATTAAATTAAATTAAATTAAACTAAATTAAATTAAATTAAAATAAATTGAATTAAATTAAATTAAATTAAATTAAATTAAATTAAACTAAGTTAAATTAAATTAAATTAAATTAAATTAAATTAAATTAAATTAAATTAAATTAAATTAAATTAAATTAAATTAAATTAAAATAAATTAAATAAAATTAAATTAAATTAAATTAATTTAAATTAAATTAAATTAAGTTAAATTAAATTAAATTCATTTAAACTAAATTAAATTAAATTAAATAAAATAAAATAAAATAAAAATAAATTAAATTAAATTAAATTAAATTAAATTAAATTAAATTAAATTAAATTAAATTAAATTAAATTAAATTAAATTAAAATAAATTAAATTAAATTAAATAAATAAATTAAATTAAATTAAATAAAATTAAATTTAATTAAATTAAATAAAATTAAATAAATTAAAATAAAATTAAATTAAATTATTTTAAATTAAACTTAAATTAATTAAATTAAATTAAATTAAATTAAATTAAATTAAAATAAATTAAATTAAATCGAATTAAATTAAATTAAATTAAATTAAATTAAATTAAATTAAATTAGATTAAGTCAAATTAAATTAAATTAAATGAAATTAAATTAAATTAAATTAAAATAAATCAATTTAAATAAAATTAAATAAAATAAAATTAAATTAAATTAACTAAGTTTAAATTAAATTAAATTAAATTAAATTAAATTAAATTAAAATAAATTGAATTAAATCAAATTAAATTAAATTAAATTAAATTAAATTAAATTAATTTAAAACAAATTAATATCAATTAAATTAAATTAAATTAAATTAAATTAAATTGAAATAAATTAAATTAAACTGAATTAAATTAAATTAAACTAAATTAAATTAAAATAAAATAAAGTAAATTAATATAAATTAAATTAAATTAAATTAAATTAAATTAAATCAAACTAAATTAAATTAAATTGAATTAAATTAAATTAAAACAAATTAAATTAAATTAAATTAAATTATATTAAATTAAATTAAATTAAAATAAATTAAATTAAATCGAATTAAATTAAATTAAATTAAATTAAATTAAATTAAAATAAATTAAAATAAAATAAAGTAAATTAAAATAAATTGAATTAAACTAAATTAGATTAAATTAAATTAAATTAAATTAAATTAAATTAAATTAAATTAAATTAAATTAAAATAAACTAAATTAAATTAAATTAAATTAAACTAAATTAAATTAAATTATATTAAAATAAATTAAATAAAATAAATTAAATTTAATTGAATGTAATTAAATTAAATTAAATTAAATTAAACTAAACTAAATTAAAATAAATTAAATTAAATTAAATTAAATTAAATTAAATTAAATTAATTTATATTAAATTAAATTAAGTTGAATTAAATTAAATTAAATTAAATTAAATTAAATTAAAATAAACTAAGTTTAATTAAACTAAATTAAATTAAATTAAATTAAATTAAAGTAAATTAATATAAATTAAATTAAATTAAATTAAATTAAATTAAATTAAACTAACTTAAATTAAATTAAATTAAATTAAACTAAATTAAGTTAAATTAACTTAAACTAATTTAAATTAAATTAAATTAAATTAAAATAAATTAAATTAAAATAATTAAAAAAAAAAATAATTTAAAATAAATTAAATTAAAATAATTTAATTTAAATTAAATTAAATTAAATTAAATTAAATTAAAATAAATAAAATAAAATAAAATTAAATTATTTTAAATTGAATTAAATTAAATTAAATTAAATTAAATTAAATAAATTAATCTAAATTAAACTAAATTAAATTAAATTAAATTAAACTAAATTAAATTAAATTAAATTAAATTAAATTAAATTAACTTAAACTAAATTAAATTAAATTAAATTAATTTAACTTAATTTAAATTAAAACAAATTAAATTAAATTAAATTAACATAAATTAAAATAAATTAAACTAAATTGAATTAAATTAAATTAAAATAAAATAAAGTAAATTAAATTAAATTAAATTAAATTAAATTAAATTAAATTAAATTAAACTAAATTAAATTAAATTAAATTAAATTAAAATAAATTAAAATAAATTAAATTAAAATAAATTAAATTAAATTAAATTAAATTTAATTAAATTAAACTCAATTAAATTAAATTATATTAAATTAAAACAAATTAAATTAAATTAAACTAAATTAAATTAAAATAAATTAAATTAAATCGAATTAAATTAAATTAAATTAAATTAAATTAAATAAAATTAAATTGAATTAAAATAAATTAAAATAAAATAAAGTAAATTAAATTAAATTAAATTAAATTAAATTAGATTAAATTAAATTAAATTAAATTAAATTAAATTATATTAAATTAAATTAAATTAAAATAAATCAATTTAAATTAAAATAAATAAAATAAAATAAAATTAAATTAAACTAATTTAAATTAAATTATATTAAAATAAATTAAATAAATTAAATTAAATTTAATTGAATGTAATTAAATTAAATTAAATTAAATTAAATTAAACCAAATTAAATTAAATTAAATTAAATTAAATAAAATTATATGAAATTAAATTAAGTTGAATTAAATTAAATTAAATTAAATTATATTAAATTAAATTAAAATAAATTGAACTAAATTAAATTAAATTAAATTAAACTAAGTTTAATTAAACTAAATTAAATTAAATTGAATTAAATTAAAGTAAATTAAATTAAATTAAATTAAATTAAACTAAATTAAATTAAAATAAATTAAATTAAAATAAATTAAATTAAATTAAATTAAATTAAATTAAATTAAATTATATTAAATTAAATTAAATTAAGTTAAATTAAATTAAATTAAATTAAAATAAATTTAATTAAATTAAATTAAATTAAATTAAATTAAATTAAATTAAATTAAATTAAAGTAAATTAAATTAAATTAAATTAAATTAAATTAAATTAAATTAAATTAAATTAATTTAAATTAAATTAAATTGAATTAAATTAAATTAAATTAAATTAAATTAAATTAAATTAAATTAAATTAAATTAATTTAAATTAAATTAAATTAAATTAAATTAAATTAAATTAAATTAAATTAAATTAAATTAAATTAAATTAATTTAAATTGAACTAAATTAAATTAAATTAAATTAAATTAAATTAAATTAAACTAAATTAAATTAAATTAAATTACTCTAATTTAAATGAAATTAAATTAAATAAAATAAAATTAAATTAAATTAAACTAAATTAAATTAAATTAAACTAAATTAAATTAAATTATATTAAAATAAATTAAATAAATTAAATTAAACTTAATTGAATGTAATTAACTTAAATTAAATTAAAATAAACTAAACTAAAATAAATTAAATTAAATTAAATTAAATTAAATTAAATTAAATTAAAATAAATTGAATTAAACTAAATTAAATTAAATTAAACTAAGTTTAATTAAACTAAATTAAATTAAATTAAATTAAATTAAATTAAACTAAACTAAATTAAACTAAATTAAATAAAATTAAATTAAATTAAAGTAAGTTATATTAAATTAAATTAAATTAAATTACATTAAAGTAAATTAAATTAAATTAAACTAAACTAAATTAAATTATATTAAAATATATTAAATAAATTAAATTAAATTTAATTAAATGTAATTAAATTAAATTAAATTAAATTAAATTAAATTAAATTAAATTAAATTAATTAAAATTAAATTAAATTAAATTAAATTAAACTAACCTAAATTAAATTAAATTAAATTAAATTAAATTATATTATATTATAATAAATTAAATTAAATTAAATTAAATCAAATTAAAATAATTTAAATCAATTTAAATTAAATTAAATAATATAAAATTAAATTAAATTAAATTAAATTAAACTAAATTAAATTAAATTAAATTAAAGTAAGTTAAATTAAATTAAATTAAATTAAAATAAATTAAATTAAATTAAATTAAAGTAAATTAAATTAAATTAATCTAAATTAAATTAATTTAAACAAAAATAAATTATATTAAATTAAATTAAATTAAATTAAATTAAATTAAATTAAATTAAATTAAATTAAACTAAACTAAATTAAATTAAATTAATTTAAAGTAAGTTAAATTAAATTAAATTAAATTAAATTCTATTATATTATAATAAATTAAACTTAATTAAATTAAATCAAATTAAAATAAATTAAATCAATTTAAATTAAATTAAATTAAATTAAATTATATTAAAAAAATTTAAATAAATTAAATTAAATTAAACTAATATAAATTAAATTAAATTAAATTAAATCAAATTAAATTAATCTAAATTAAATTAATTTAAACAAAAATAAATTATATTAAATTAAATTAAATTAAATTAAATTAAATTAAATTAAATTAAATTAAATTAAATTAAACTAAACTAAATTAAATTGAATTAATTTAAAGTAAGTTAAATTAAATTAAATTAAATTAAATTAAATTAAGATAAGGTAAATTCAATTAAATTAAATTAAATTAAATTAAATTACTTTAAACTAAATTAAATTAAATTAAATTAAATTAAAATAAATTAAAATAAATAAAATTAAATTAAATTAAATAAACTTAAATTAAATTAAATTAAATAAATTTAAATTAAATTAAATTAAAGTAAATTAAATTAAACTAAATTAAATTAAATTAATATAAATTAAATTAAATTTAATTAAAATTAAAATAAATTAAATTAAATTAAATTAAATTAAATTAAATTAAATTACTTTAAACTAAATTAAATTAAATTAAATTAAATTAAATTATATTAAAATAAATTTAATTTAATTTAATTTAGTTTAAATTAATTTAATTAAATTAAATTAAATTAAAATAAATTAAAATAAATAAAATTAAATTAAATTAAATTAAAATAAGTTAAATTAAATTATATTAAATTAAATTAAAATAAAATAAATTTAATTTACTTTAATTTAATTATATTAAATTAAATATTATTAAATTAAATTATATTAAATTAAATTAAATTAAAGTAAATTAAAATAAATTAAATTAAATTGAATTAAAATTAATAATTAAAATTAAATTAAATTAAGTT
Organism: Ceratitis rosa; assembly: GCA_037013455.1. NCBI lineage: Eukaryota > Metazoa > Arthropoda > Insecta > Diptera > Tephritidae > Ceratitis > Ceratitis rosa. The sequence goes on along the minus strand of JAWMAG010000082.1, from coordinate 171,529 downwards.
AAATTAAATTAAATGAAATTATATTAAATTAAATTAAGGTAAACTAAACTAAAATAAATTAAATTAAATTAAATTAAATTAAATTAAACTATATTAAATTAAATTAAATTAAATTAAAATAAATTGAATTAAATTAAATTAAATTAAATTAAACTAAATTAAATTAAACTAAGTTAAATTAAATTAAATAAAATTAAATTAAACTAAATTAAATTAAATTAAATTAAATTTAATTGTATTAAATTAAATTAAATTAAATTAAATTAAATTAAAATAAATTAAATTAAACTAACCTAAATTAAATTAAATTAAATTAAATTAAATTATATTATATTATAATAAATTAAATTAAATTAAATTAAATCAAATTAAAATAATTTAAATCAATTTAAATTAAATTAAATAATATAAAATTAAATTAAATTTAATTAAATTGAACTAAATTAAATTAAATTAAATTAAAGTAAGTTAAATTAAATTAAATTAAATTAAAATAAATTAAATTAAATTAAATTAAATTAAATTAAAGTAAATTAAATTAAATTAATCTAAATTAAATTAATTTAAACAAAAATAAATTATATTAAATTAAATTAAATTAAATTAAATTAAATTAAATTAAATTAAATTAAACTAAACTAAATTAAATTAAATTAATTTAAAGTAAGTTAAATTAAATTAAATTAAATTAAATTATATTATATTATAATAAATTAAACTTAATTAAATTAAATCAAATTAAAATAAATTAAAACAATTTAAATTAAATTAAATTAAATTATATTAAAAAAATTTAAATAAATTAAATTAAATTAAACTAATATAAATTAAATTAAATTAAATTAAATCAAATTAAATTAATCTAAATTAAATTAATTTAAACAAAAATAAATTATATTAAATTAAATTAAATTAAATTAAATTAAATTAAATTAAATTAAATTAAACTAAACTAAATTAAATTAAATTAATTTAAAGTAAGTTAAATTAAATTAAATTAAATTAAATTAAATTAAGATAAGGTAAATTCAATTAAATTAAATTAAATTAAATTAAATTACTTTAAACTAAATTAAATTAAATTAAATTAAATTAAATTATATTAAATTAAATTTAATTTAATTTAATTTAATTTAATTTAGTTTAAATTAATTAAATTAAATTAAATTAAATTAAAATAAATTAAAATAAATAAAATTAAATTAAATTAAATTAAATTAAATAAACTTAAATTAAATTAAATTAAATAAATTTAAATTAAATTAAATTAAAGTAAATTAAATTAAACTAACTTAAATTAAATTAATATAAATTAAATTAAATTTAATTAAAATTAAAATAAATTAAATTAAATTAAATTAAATTACTTTAAACTAAATTAAATTAAATTAAATTAAATTAAATTATATTAAATTAAATTTAATTTAATTTAATTTAGTTTAAATTAATTTAATTAAATTAAATTAAATTAAAATAAATTAAAATAAATAAAATTAAATTAAATTAAATTAAAATAAGTTAAATTAAATTATATTAAATTAAATTAAAATAAAATAAATTTAATTTACTTTAATTTAATTATATTAAATTAAATATTATTAAATTAAATTATATTAAATTAAATTAAATTAAAGTAAATTAAAATAAATTAAATTAAATTGAATTAAAATTAATAATTAAAATTAAATTAAATTAAGTTAAATTAAATTAAATGAAATTATATTAAATTAAATTAAGGTAAACTAAACTAAAATAAATTAAATTAAATTAAATTAAATTAAATTAAACTATATTAAATTAAATTAAATTAAATTAAAATAAATTGAATTAAATTAAATTAAATTAAACTAAATTAAATTAAACTAAGTTAAATTAAATTAAATAAAATTAAATTAAATTAAATTAAATTAAATTAAATTAAATTTAGTTGTATTAAATTAAATTAAATTAAATTAAATTAAAATAAATTACATTAAATTAAATTAAATTAAATTAAATTAAATTAAAATAAATTAAAATAAATAAAATAAAATAAAATTAAATTAAATTAAATTAAATTAACTTAAATTAACTTAAATTAATTTAAATTAAATTAAATTAAATTAAATTAAATTAAATTAAAATAAATTAAATAAATTTAAATAAATTAATTTAAATTTAATTAAGTTAAATTAAATAAAATTAAAATAAATTAAAATAAATTTAATTAAGTTAAATTAAATTAAATTAAATTAAACTAAATTAAATTAAATTAATATAAATTGAATTAAATTAAATTAAATTAAATTAAATTAAACTAAGTTAAATTAAATTAAATTAAATTAAATTAAAATAAAGTAAATTAAATTAAATTAAAGTAAAATAAATTAAATTAAATTAAATTAAAATAAATTAAATTAAACTAAATTAAATTAATTTAAATTAAATTAAAATAAATTAAATTAAAATAAATTCAATTAAATTAAATTTAATTAAACTAAATTAAATTAAATTAAATTAAAATAAATCAAATTAAATTATATTAAATTAAATTAAATTATATTAAATTAAATTAAATTAAATTAAATAAAATAAAATAAAATTAAATTAAATTAAATTAAATTAAATTAAATTAAATTAAATTAAATTAAATTAAATTAAATTAAATTAAATTAAATAAATTAAATTAAATTAAATAAAATTAAATTTAATTAAATTAAATAAAATTAAATAAATTAAAATAAAATTAAATTAAATTAAATTATATTAAATTAAACTTAAATTAATTAAATTCAATTAAATTAAATTAAATTAAATTAAATTAAATTAAATTAAATCAAAGTAAATAAAATAAAATAAAATTAAATTAAATTAAATTAAAGTAAATTAAATTAACCTAATTAAATTTAATTTAATAAAAATAAATTATATTAAAATAAATTAAAATAAATAAAATTAAAATAAATGAAATTAAATTAAATTAAATTAATTTAATATAAATTAAATTAAATTAAATTAAAATAAATAAAATAAAATTAAATAAATTTAAATTAAATTAAATTAAATAAAATTAAATTAATTAAATTAAATTAAATTAAACTAAATTAAATTAAATTAAATTAAAATAAATCAAATTAAATTATATTAAATTAAATTAAATTATATTAAATTAAATTAAATTAAATTAAATTAAAGTAAACTAAGTTAAATTAAATTAATTTAAATTAAAATAAATTAAATTAAATTAAATTAGATTAAATTAAAGTAAATTAAATTAAACTAAATTAAAGTAAGTTAAATTAAATTAATTTAAATTAAAATAAATTAAATTAAATTAAATTGAATTAAATTAAAGTAAATTAAATTAAACTAAATTAAATTAAATTAAATTAATTAAAATAAATTATATTAAATTAAATTAAATTAAATTAAATTAAATTAAATTAAATTAAATTAAATTAAATTAAATTAAATTAAATTAAATTATATTATATTATAATAAATTAAATTAAATTAAATTAAATTAAATCAAAATAAAATAAATTAAAACAATTTAAATTAAATTAAATTAAATTGAATTATATTAAAAAAATTTAAATAAATTAAATTAAATTAAATTAATCTAAATTAAATTAAATTAAATAAAATTAAATTAAATTAAATTAAATTATATTAAATTAAATTAAACTAAATTAAATTAATTTAAAGTAAGTTAAATTAAATTAAATTAAATTAAATTAAATTAAGATGAGGTAAATTCAATTAAATTAAATTAAATTAAATTAAATTAATTTAAACTAAATTAAATTAAATTAAATTAAAATTAATTAAAATAAATTAAATTAAATTAAATTAAATTAAATTAAATTAAATTAACTTAAATTAATTAAATTAAATTAAATTAAATTAAATTAAATTAAATTAAAGTAAATTAAATTAAATTTAATAATTTAAATTAAATTAAATTAAGTTAAATTAAATTAAATGAAATTATATTAAATTAAATTAAAGAAAATTAATTTAAATTAAATTAAATTAAATTAAATTAAATTAAAGTAATTCAATTAAATTAAGTTAAATTAAATTAAATAAAATTAAATTAAATGAAATAAAATAAATTAAATTAAATTAAAAAAAATTAAATTTAATTAAGTTAAATAAAATTAAATAAATTAAAATAAAATTAAATTAAATTAAATTATATTAAATTAAACTTAAATTAATAAATTAAATTAAATTAAATTAAATTAAATTAAATTAAATTAAAATAAATTAAATTAAATCAAAGTAAATAAAATTAAATTAAATTAAATTAAATTAAAGTAAATTATATTAACCTAATTAAATTTAATTTAATTAAATTAAATTAAATTAAATTATATTAAATTAAATTAAATTAAATAAAGTTAAATTAAATTAATTTAAATTAAATTAAACTAAATTAAATTAAATTAAATTAAAGTAAGTTAAATTAAATTAAATTAAATTAAAATAAATTAAATTAAATAAATTAAATTAAATTAAATTAAAATAAATTAAATTAAAGTAAACTAAATTAAACTAAATTAAATTAAATTAAATTAATTTAAATTAATTTAAATTAAATTATATTAAATTAAATTAAATTAAATTATATTATATTATAATAAATTAAATTAAATTAAATTAAATCAAATTAAAATAAATTTAATTAAGTTAAATTAAATTAAATTAAATTAAATTAAACTAAATTAAATTAAATTAAAATAAATTGAATTAAATTAAAGTAAATTAAATTAAATTAAATTAAATTAAATTAAACTATATTAAATTAAATTAAATTAAATTAAAACAAATAAAATAAAATTAAATTAAATTAAATTAAATTAAATAAAATTAAATTAAATTAAAATAAATTTAATTAAGTTAAATTAAAATTAAAATTAAATTAAATTAAATTAAATTAAATTAAATTAAAATAAATTGAATTAAATTAAATTAAATTAAATTAAATTAAATTAAATTAAATTAAACTAAGTTAAATTAAATTAAATAAAATTAAATTAAATTAAATTAAATTAAATTTAATTGTATTAAATTAAATTAAATTAAATTAAATTAAAATAAATTACATTAAATTAAATTAAATTAAATTAAATTAAAATAAATTAAAATAAGTAAAATAAAATAAAATAAATTAAATTAAATTAATTTAAATTAAATTAAATTAAATTAAAATAAATTTAAATAAATTTAAATAAATTAAAATAAATTAATTTAAATTTAATTAAGTTAAATTAAATAAAATTAAATTAAATTAAAATAAATTGAATTAAATTAAATTAAATTAAATTAAATTAAATTAAACTAAGTTAAATTAAATTAAATTAAATTAAATTAAATTAAATTAAATTAAATTAAAGTAAATTAAATTAAATTAAAGTAAAATAAATTAAATTAAATTAAATTAAAATAAATTAAATTAAACTAAATTAAATTAATTTAAATTAAATTAAAATAAATTAAATTAAAATAAATTCAATTAAATTAAATTTAATTAAATTAAACTAAATTAAGTTAAATTAAGTTAAATTAAATTAAATTAAATTAAATTAAATTAAATTAAAATAAATTAAACTAAATTAAATTAAATTAAATTAATTTAAATTAAATTAAATTAAGTTAAATTAAATTAAATTCATTTAAACTAAATTAAATTAAATTAAATTAATTTAATTTAAATTAAATTAAATTAATTTAATTTAAATTAAATTAAATAAAATAAAATAAAATTAAATTAAATTAAATTAAATTAAATTAAATTAAATTAAATTAAATTAAATTAAATAAATTAAATTAAATTAAATAAAAATAAATTTAATTTAATTTAATAAAATTAAGTAAATTAAAATATAATTAAATTAAATTAAATTATATTAAATTAAACTTAAATTAATTAAATTAAATTAAATTAAATTAAATTAAATTAAATTAAAGTAAATAAAATTAAATTAAATTAAATTAAATTAAATTAAATTGAATTATATTAAAAAAATTTAAATAAATTAAATTAAATTAAATTAATCTAAATTAAATTAAATTAAATAAAATTAAATTAAATTAAATTAAATTATATTAAATTAAATTAAACTAAATTAAATTAATTTAAAGTAAGTTAAATTAAATTAAATTAAATTAAATTAAATTAAGATGAGGTAAATTCAATTAAATTAAATTAAATTAAATTAAATTAATTTAAACTAAATTAAATTAAATTAAATTAAAATTAATTTAAATAAATTAAATTAAATTAAATTAAATTAAATTAAATTAAATTAACTTAAATTAATTAAATTAAATTAAATTAAATTAAATTAAATTAAAGTAAATTAAATTAAATTTAATAATTTAAATTAAATTAAATTAAGTTAAATTAAATTAAATGAAATTATATTAAATTAAATTAAAGAAAATTAATTTAAATTAAATTAAATTAAATTAAATTAAATTAAATTAAATTCAATTAAATTAAGTTAAATTAAATTAAATAAAATTAAATTAAATTAAATAAAATAAATTAAATTAAATTAAAAAAAATTAAATTTAATTAAGTTAAATAAAATTAAATAAATTAAAATAAAATTAAATTAAATTAAATTATATTAAATTAAACTTAAATTAATAAATTAAATTAAATTAAATTAAATTAAATTAAATTAAATTAAATTAAAATAAATTAAATTAAATCAAAGTAAATAAAATTAAATTAAATTAAATTAAATTAAAGTAAATTATATTAACCTAATTAAATTTAATTTAATTAAATTAAATTAAATTAAATTATATTAAATTAAATTAAATTAAATAAAGTTAAATTAAATTAATTTAAATTAAATTAAACTAAATTAAATTAAATTAAATTAAAGTAAGTTAAATTAAATTAAATTAAATTAAAATAAATTAAATTAAATAAATTAAATTAAATTAAATTAAATTAAATTAAATTAAAGTAAACTAAATTAAACTAAATTAAATTAAATTAAATTAATTTAAATTAATTTAAATTAAATTATATTAAATTAAATTAAATTAAATTAAATTATATTATATTATAATAAATTAAATTAAATTAAATTAAATCAAATTAAAATAAATTTAATTAAGTTAAATTAAATTAAATTAAATTAAATTAAACTAAATTAAATTAAATTAAAATAAATTGAATTAAATTAAAGTAAATTAAATTAAATTAAATTAAACTATATTAAATTAAATTAAATTAAATTAAAACAAATAAAATAAAATTAAATTAAATTAAATTAAATTAAATAAAATTAAATTAAATTAAAATAAATTTAATTAAGTTAAATTAAAATTAAAATTAAATTAAATTAAATTAAATTAAATTAAATTAAAATAAATTGAATTAAATTAAATTAAATTAAATTAAATTAAATTAAACTAAGTTAAATTAAATTAAATAAAATTAAATTAAATTAAATTAAATTAAATTTAATTTAATTGTATTAAATTAAATTAAATTAAATTAAATTAAAATAAATTACATTAAATTAAATTAAATTAAATTAAATTAAAATAAATTAAAATATATAAAATAAAATAAAATAAATTAAATTAAATTAATTTAAATTAAATTAAATTAAATTAAAATAAGTTTAAATAAATTTAAATAAATTAAAATAAATTAATTTAAATTTAATTAAGTTAAATTAAATAAAATTAAATTAAATTAAAATAATTGAATTAAATTAAATTAAATTAAATTAAATTAAATTAAACTAAGTTAAATTAAATTAAATTAAATTAAATTAAATTAAATTAGAGTAAATTAAATTAAATTAAAGTAAAATAAATTAAATTAAATTAAATTAAAATAAATTAAATTAAACTAAATTAAATTAATTTAAATTAAATTAAAATAAATTAAATTAAAATAAATTCAATTAAATTAAATTTAATTAAATTAAACTAAATTAAGTTAAATTAAGTTAAATTAAATTAAATTAAATTAAATTAAATTAAATTAAAATAAATTAAACTAAATTAAATTAAATTAAATTAATTTAAATTAAATTAAATTAAGTTAAATTAAATTAAATTCATTTAAACTAAATTAAATTAAATTAAATTAATTTAATTTAAATTAAATTAAATTAATTTAATTTAAATTAAATTAAATAAAATAAAATAAAATAAAATTAAATTAAATTAAATTAAATTAAATTAAATTAAATTAAATTAAATTAAATTAAATTAAATTAAAATAAATTAAATTAAATTAAATTAAATTAAATTAAATAAATTAAATTAAATTAAATAAAAATAAATTTAATTTAATTAAATAAAATTAAGTAAATTAAAATATAATTAAATTAAATTAAATTATATTAAATTAAACTTAAATTAATTAAATTAAATTAAATTAAATTAAATTAAATTAAATTAAATTAAATTAAAGTAAATAAAATTAAATTAAATTAAATTAAATTAAATTAAATTAAATTAAATTAAATTAAAGTAAATTAAATTAACCTAATTAAATTTAATTTAATAAAATTAAATTATATTAAAATAAATTAAAATAAATAAAATTAAAATAAATGAAATTAAATTAAATTAAATTAATTTAATATAAATTAAATTAAATTAAATTAAAATAAATAAAATAAAATTAAATAAATTTAAATTAAATTAAATTAAATAAAATTAAATTAATTTAATTAAATTAAATTAAACTAAATTAAATTAAATTAAATTAAAATAAATCAAATTAAATTATATTAAATTAAATTAAATTATATTAAATTAAATTAAATTAAATTAAATTAAAGTAAAGAAAGTTAAATTAAATTAATTTAAAATAAATTAAATTAAATTAAATTAAATTAAATTAAACTAAAGTAAATTAAATTAAACTAAATTAAAGTAAGTTAAATTAAATTAATTTAAATTAAAATAAATTAAATTAAATTAAATTAAATTAAATTAAAGTAAATTAAATTAAACTAAATTAAATTAAATTAAATTAATTAAAATAAATTATATTAAATTAAATTAATATAAATTAAATTATATTATATTATAATATATTAAATCAAAATAAAATAAATTAAAACAATTTAAATTAAATTAAATTAAATTGAATTATATTAAAAAAATTTAAATAAATTAAATTAAATTAAATTAATATAAATTAAATTAAATTAAATTTAACCAAATTAAATTAATCTAAATTAAATTAAATTAAATAAAATTAAATTAAATTAAATTAAATTATATTAAATTAAATTAAATTAAATTAAATAAAATTAAATTAATTAAAATTAAATTAAACTAAATTAAATTAAATTAATTTAAAGTAAGTTAAATTAAATTAAATTAAATTAAATTAAATTAAGATAAGGTAAATTTAATTAAACTAAATTAAATTAAATTAAATTAATTTAAACTAAATTAAATTAAATTAAATTAAATTAAATTAAAATAAAAAAAAATAAATAAAATTAAAATAAATTAAATTAAATTAAATTAAATTAAATTAAATTAAATTAAATTAACTTAAATTAATTAAATTAAATTAAATTAAATTAAATTAAAGTAAATTAAATTAAATTTAATAATTTATATTAAATTAAATTAAGTTAAATTAAATTAAATGAAACTATATAAAATTAAATTAAAGAAAAATAAACTAAAATAAATTAAATTAAATTAAACTAAATTAAATTAAATTAAATTAATTTAAATTAAATTAAATTAAATTAAATTAAATTAAATTAAATTAAATAAAATTAAATTAAGTTAAATTAAATTAAATAAAATTAAATTAAATTAAATTAACTTAAATTAAATTGAATTAAATTAAATTAAATTAAATTAAATTAAATTAAATTATATTATATTATAATAAATTAAATTAAATTAACTTAAATCAAATTAAAATAAATTTAATTAAGTTACATTAAATTAAATTAAATTAAATTAAATTAAATTAAATTAAATTAAAATAAATTGAATTAAATTAAAGTAAATTAAATTAAATTAAATTAAATTAAATTAAATTAAATTAAACTATATTAAATTAAATTAAATTAAATTAAAACAAATAAAATAAAATTAAATTAAATTAATTTAAATTAAATAAAATTAAATTAAATTAAAATAAATTTAATTAAGTTAAATTAAATTAAATTAAATTAAATTAAACTAAATTAAATTAAATTAAAATAAATTGAATTATATTAAATTAAATTAAATTAAATTAAATTAAACTAAGTTAAATTAAATTAAATTAAATTAAATTAAAGTAAATTAAATTAAATTAAATTAAAATAAATTAAATTAGATTAAATTAAAGTAAATAAATTAAACTAAATTAAATTAATTTAATTTAATTAAATTAAATTAAATTAAATTAAATTAAATTAAATTAAACTAAATTAAATTAAATTAAATTAAATTAAATTAAATTAAAGTAAATTAAATTAAATTAAATTAAAATAAATTAAATTAAATTAAATTAAAGTAAATAAATTAAACTAAATTAAATTAAATTAAATTAAATTAAATTAAATTAAATTATATTAAATTAAACTTAAATTAATTAAATTAAATTAAATTAAATTAAATTAAAATAAATTAAATTAAACTAAATTAAATCAAAGTAAATAAAATTAAATTAAATTAAAGTAAATTAAACTAAATTAAATTAAATTAAATTAAATTAATTAAATTAAATTAAATTGAATTAAATTAAATAAAATTAAATTAAATTAAAATAAATAAAATAAAATTAAATTAAATCAAAGTAAATAAAATTAAATTAAATTAAATTATATTAAAATAAATTTAAATAAATAAAAATAAAATAAATGAAATTAAATTAAATTAAACAAAATAAATGAAATTAAATTAAATTAATTTAATATAAATTAAATTAAATTAAATTAAAATAAATAAAATAAAATTAATTTAATTTAAATTAAATTAAATTAAATAAAATTAAATTAATTTAAATTAAATTAAATTAAACTAAATTAAATTAAATTAAATTAATTTAAATTAAATTAAATTAATAAATATTAAATTAAATTAAATTAAATAAAGTTAAATTAAATTAAATTAAAGTAAATTAAATTAAATTAAATTAAAATAAATTAAATTAAATTAAATTAAAGTAAATAAATTAAACTAAATTAAATTAATTTAATTTAATTAAATTAAATTAAATTAAATTAAATTAAATTAAATTAAATTAAACTAAATTAAATTAAATTAAATTAAATTAAATTAAAGTAAATTAAATTAAATTAAATTAAAATAAATTAAATTAAATTAAATTAAAGTAAATAAATTAAACTAAATTAAATTAAATTAAATTAAATTAAATAAAATTAAATTAAATTAAAATAATTGAATTAAATTAAATTAAATTAAATTAAATTAAATTAAACTAAGTTAAATTAAATTAAATTAAATTAAATTAAATTAGAGTAAATTAAATTAAATTAAAGTAAAATAAATTAAATTAAATTAAATTAAAATAAATTAAATTAAACTAAATTAAATTAATTTAAATTAAATTAAAATAAATTAAATTAAAATAAATTCAATTAAATTAAATTTAATTAAATTAAACTAAATTAAGTTAAATTAAGTTAAATTAAATTAAATTAAATTAAATTAAATTAAATTAAAATAAATAAACTAAATTAAATTAAATTAAATTAATTTAAATTAAATTAAATTAAGTTAAATTAAATTAAATTCATTTAAACTAAATTAAATTAAATTAAATTAATTTAATTTAAATTAAATTAAATTAATTTAATTTAAATTAAATTAAATAAAATAAAATAAAATTAAATTAAATTAAATTAAATTAAATTAAATTAAATTAAATTAAATTAAATTAAATTAAATTAAATTAAATAAATTAAATTAAATTAAATAAAAATAAATTTAATTTAATTAAATAAAATTAAGTAAATTAAAATATAATTAAATTAAATTAAATTATATTAAATTAAACTTAAATTAATTAAATTAAATTAAATTAAATTAAATTAAATTAAATTAAAGTAAATAAAATTAAATTAAATTAAATTAAATTAAATTAAATTAAATTAAATTAAATTAAATTAAATTAAAGTAAATTAAATTAACCTAATTAAATTTAATTTAATAAAATTAAATTATATTAAAATAAATTAAAATAAATAAAATTAAAATAAATGAAATTAAATTAAATTAAATTAATTTAATATAAATTAAATTAAATTAAATTAAAATAAATAAAATAAAATTAAATAAATTTAAATTAAATTAAATTAAATAAAATTAAATTAATTTAATTAAATTAAATTAAACTAAATTAAATTAAATTAAATTAAAATAAATCAAATTAAATTATATTAAATTAAATTAAATTATATTAAATTAAATTAAATTAAATTAAATTAAAGTAAAGAAAGTTAAATTAAATTAATTTAAAATAAATTAAATTAAATTAAATTAAATTAAATTAAACTAAAGTAAATTAAATTAAACTAAATTAAAGTAAGTTAAATTAAATTAATTTAAATTAAAATAAATTAAATTAAATTAAATTAATTAAAATAAATTATATTAAATTAAATTAATATAAATTAAATTATATTATATTATAATAAATTAAATTAAATTAAATTAAATCAAAATAAAATAAATTAAAACAATTTAAATTAAATTAAATTAAATTGAATTATATTAAAAAAATTTAAATAAATTAAATTAAATTAAATTAATATAAATTAAATTAAATTAAATTTAACCAAATTAAATTAATCTAAATTAAATTAAATTAAATAAAATTAAATTAAATTAAATTAAATTATATTAAATTAAATTAAATTAAATTAAATAAAATTAAATTAATTAAAATTAAATTAAACTAAATTAAATTAAATTAATTTAAAGTAAGTTAAATTAAATTAAATTAAATTAAATTAAGATAAGGTAAATTTAATTAAATTAAATTAAATTAAATTAAATTAATTTAAACTAAATTAAATTAAATTAAATTAAATTAAATTAAAATAAAAAAAAATAAATAAAATTAAAATAAATTAAATTAAATTAAATTAAATTAAATTAAGTTAAATTAAATTAACTTAAATTAATTAAATTAAATTAAATTAAATTAAAGTAAATTAAATTAAATTTAATAATTTATATTAAATTAAATTAAGTTAAATTAAATTAAATGAAACTATATAAAATTAAATTAAAGAAAAATAAACTAAAATAAATTAAATTAAATTAAACTAAATTAAATTAAATTAAATTAATTTAAATTAAATTAAATTAAATTAAATTAAATTAAATTAAATTAAATTAAATAAAATTAAATTAAGTTAAATTAAATTAAATAAAATTAAATTAAATTAAATTAACTTAAATTAAATTGAATTAAATTAAATTAAATTAAATTAAATTAAATTAAATTAAATTATATTATATTATAATAAATTAAATTAAATTAACTTAAATCAAATTAAAATAAATTTAATTAAGTTAAATTAAATTAAATTAAATTAAATTAAATTAAATTAAATTAAATTAAAATAAATTGAATTAAATTAAAGTAAATTAAATTAAATTAAATTAAATTAAATTAAATTAAATTAAACTATATTAAATTAAATTAAATTAAATTAAAACAAATAAAATAAAATTAAATTAAATTAATTTAAATTAAATAAAATTAAATTAAATTAAAATAAATTTAATTAAGTTAAATTAAATTAAATTAAATTAAATTAAACTAAATTAAATTAAATTAAAATAAATTGAATTATATTAAATTAAATTAAATTAAATTAAATTAAACTAAGTTAAATTAAATTAAATTAAATTAAATTAAAGTAAATTAAATTAAATTAAATTAAAATAAATTAAATTAAATTAAATTAAAGTAAATAAATTAAACTAAATTAAATTAATTTAATTTAATTAAATTAAATTAAATTAAATTAAATTAAATTAAATTAAATTAAACTAAATTAAATTAAATTAAATTAAATTAAATTAAAGTAAATTAAATTAAATTAAATTAAAATAAATTAAATTAAATTAAATTAAAGTAAATAAATTAAACTAAATTAAATTAAATTAAATTAAATTAAATTAAATTAAATTATATTAAATTAAACTTAAATTAATTAAATTAAATTAAATTAAATTAAATTAAAATAAATTAAATTAAACTAAATTAAATCAAAGTAAATAAAATTAAATTAAATTAAAGTAAATTAAACTAAATTAAATTAAATTAAATTAAATTAATTAAATTAAATTAAATTGAATTAAATTAAATTAAATTAAATTAAATTAAAATAAATAAAATAAAATTAAATTAAATCAAAGTAAATAAAATTAAATTAAATTAAATTATATTAAAATAAATTTAAATAAATAAAAATAAAATAAATGAAATTAAATTAAATTAAACAAAATAAATGAAATTAAATTAAATTAATTTAATATAAATTAAATTAAATTAAATTAAAATAAATAAAATAAAATTAATTTAATTTAAATTAAATTAAATAAAATTAAATTAATTTAAATTAAATTAAATTAAACTAAATTAAATTAAATTAAATTAATTTAAATTAAATTAAATTAATTAATATTAAATTAAATTAAATTAAATAAAGTTAAATTAAATTAAATTAAATAAAGTTAAATTAAATTAAATTAAATTAAATCAAAGTAAATAAAATTAAAGTAAATTAAAGTAAATTAAACTAAATTAAATTAAATTAAACTTAAATTAATTAAATTAAATTAAATTAAATTAAATTAAATTAAATTAAAATAAATTAAATTAAATTAAATTAAATCAAAGTAAATAAACTTAAATTAAATTAAAGTAAATTAAACTAAATTAAATTAAATTAAATTAAATTATATTAAAATAAATTAAAATAAATAAAAATAAAATAAATGAAATTAAATTAAATTAAATAAAATAAATGAAATTAAATTAAATTAAATTAATTTAATATAAATTAAATTAAATTAAAATAAAATAAATAAAATAATATTAATTTAAATTAAATTAAATTAAATTAAATTAAATAAAATTAAATTAAATTAAATTAAATTAAATTAAACTAAATTAAATTAAATTAAGTTAAATGAATTTAAATTAAATTAAATTAAATAAAGTTAAATTAAATTAAATTAAATTAAATTAAACTAAATTAAATTCTTTTTCAGGTCATTATTGTGTTGAATTGTTTTTGGGTTTTCATTTAAATGGAACTGTTTCAGACCATATATTTTTTTGGAAATAGTGAAAAAATTACAACAATAGCTTTGGACGGTAGAAGTTATAGCTGCTATTTCGGAAACCACCACGTTTCCTCATCAGACTTCTTTTTCCAGACACCTTTTGTTCGAATGGAATTCGAACTTGGGATGCCCACAGCACGAGCCAATGGTAATCCCATTAAGCTACATGTGTGCCGCTTTCACATATTGTTGTTTTTCACTTTTTTTCCTTTTTATCTACATATCCACGATCAAGTGCCCAGATATTCTGTAGCTGTAAACTTGACGCGATGTAGTTGTTTTTGCGAAGAATTTACCAACAAATATTTTAAAGCAACGCCTTTTTTATTATTGGAAAATTTCATTCGCACGGCAAGGCTCTTCCGTAATTCCTAGATTCTTTTTCAGGTTATTATTGTGTTGAATTGTTTTTGGGTTTTCATTTAAATGGAACTGTTTCAGACCATATATTTTTTTGGAAATAGTGAAAAAATTACAACAATAGCTTTGGACGGTAGAAGTTATAGCTGCTATTTCGGAAACCACCACGTTTCCTCATCAGACTTCTTTTTCCAGACACCTTTTGTTCGAATGGAATTCGAACTTGGGATGCCCACAGCACGAGCCAATGGTAATCCCATTAAGCTACATGTGTGCCGCTTTCACATATGTATTGTTGTTTTTCACTTTTTTTCCTTTTTATCTACATATCCACGATCAAGTGCCCAGATATTATGTAGCTGTAAACTTGACGCGATGTAGTTGTTTTTGCGAAGAATTTACCAACAAATATTTAAATTAAATTAAATTAAAGTAAGTTAAATTAAATTAAATTAAATTAAAATAAATTAAATTAAATTAAATTAAATTGAATTAAATTAAATTAAAGTAAATTAAATTAAAGTAAATTAAATTAAATTAAATTAATTTAAATTAAATTATATTAAACTAAAATAAATTAAATTAAATTAAATTAAATTATATTATTTTATAATAAATTAAATTAAATTAAATTAAATCAAATTAAAATAAATTAAATCAATTTAAATTAAATTAAATAAAATTAAATTAAATAAAATTAAATTAAATTAAATTAAATTATATTAAAAAAATTTAAGTAAATTAAATTAAATTAAATTAAATTAATATAAATTAAATTAAATTAAATTAAATCAAATTAAATTAATCTAAATTAAATAAAATTAAATTAAATAAAATTAATTTAAATTAAAATAAATAGAATTAAATTAAATTAAAATAAATAAAATTAAATTAAATTAAACTAAGTTAAATTAAATTAAAGTAAGTTAAATTAAATTAAATTAAATTAAGATAAGGTAAATTCAATTAAATTAAATTAAATTAAATTAAATTAATTTAAACTAAATTAAATTAAATTAAATTAAATAAAATTAAATTAAATTAAATTAAACTAAATAAAATTAAATTAATTTAAAGTAAGTTAAATTAAATTAAATTAAATTAAGATAAAGTAAATTCAATTAAATTAAATTAAATTAAATTAAATTAATTTAAACTAAATTAAATTAAATTAAATTAAATTAAATTAAATTAAATTTTAATTAAAATAAATTAAATTAAATTAAATTAAATTAAATTAAATTAATTTAAACTAAATTAAATTAAATTAAATTAAATTAAATTAAATTAAATTAAATTAAATTAAATTAAATTAAATTAAATTAAATTTTAATTAAAATAAATTAAAATAAATAAAATTAAATTAAATTAAATTAAATTAAATTAAATTAAATTAACTTAAATATATTAAATTAAATTAAATTAAATTAAATTAAAGTAAATTAAATTAAATTAAACTAAATTAAATTAAATTAAATTAAGTTTAATTAAAATTAAAATAATTTAAATTAAATTAAATTAATTTAAGTTCATTTAAATTAAATTAAATTAAATTAAGTTAAATTAAAATAAATTGAATTATATTAGATTAAATTATATTAAATTAAATTAAGTTAAATTAAAATAAATTAAGTTAAATTTAATTTAATTTAATTAAATTTAATTAAATAAAATAAATTAAATTAAATTAAATTAAATTAAAATAAGTTAAATTAAATTGAATTAAATTAAATTAAAACAAAATAAATTTAATTAAATTTAATTTAATTTAATTAAATTATATTAAATTAAATTTAATTAAACTAAATTATATTAAATTAAATTAAATTAAAGTAAATTAAAATAAATTAAATTAAATTGAACTAAATTTAATAATTTAAATTAAATTAAATTAAGTTAAATTAAATTAAATGAAATTATATTAAATTAAATTAAAGTAAATTAAACTAAAATAAATTAAATTAAACTAAATTAAATTAAATTAAATAAAATTAATTTAAATTAAAATAAATAGAATTAAATTGGTCACACTAAAGAAGATCTTCGGAGAAAACTGGATGAAAAGGATTTTAACTTAATAATAGAGAACCACAAACAATATTTGAAAGATACCAAAAAACTTTGTGAAAGACATCTAAAAACTAAAATTCAAACGCATATTGAGGACAGTTTTTAAAAATTTGGCTTACGAACTAATAATGAGTGGTTCATTAACAAAACAGACATTGATGTACCACATGAGTGCCGCTGGTTATTATCCCAAGGAAAGAAGTTTGCATTACCAGTCTCAAGGAGAACATTTTCCCCTATACACGTGATCGCAGATATTGAACAAGGCATACAAATGATAGAAGATGACAGACATAAGGACACGGTGAGATGTCATATCGCGGGAAAAATCAACAGGTATAAAAACAAATTAAAAAACAATCCAAAAGATAAGTTTATACTCAAAATCTACGATGAAACACAAAACTTTTTAAAAAAATACAAGGACTCTATAGTCGTCACAAATGCAGACAAAGGGAACAAAACCGTCATGATGTACCAAACAGATTACAAAAAGAAAATGAATGACCTTTTAAGTGACAAACAAACATATAAAATCATAAGGATTGATCGGACGCAACAATTGTTGAGAAAAAATAACACCATTATAAACGAAATCTATAAACAAAAATGCATAGACGCCAAACTCAGACAACAATTGACATGCCATGCAGCTACAGCGCCAAGATTATACGGACTTCCTAAAATACACAAAGAAAATACCCCACTTAGACCCATCTCGTCATCCATTAACGTACCGTGCCTTAAACTGGCTAAATATATAGGAGAAATATTAAAAAGTATGGTATCAGAAAAATATAACATTAAAAATGCTTTTCAACTTAAGAACAATCTTAACAAGATCACTATTGAAGATGACGAAATTTTAATATCTTTTGACGTAATATCCCTATTTACTAATATACCGACTCAATCCGCAATCAGGACAATTATGAATAACTGGAAGTCCTTAGAAAACCACACAACAATCACTAAAAAACAATTTCATTCCATTCTTGACTTTTGTTTGAGGGATAATAATTATTTCGTTTATGATGGAATACACTATCAGCAGATATATGGAATGCCAATGGGGAACCCCCTATCCCCAACTGTAGCTGATATTGTCTTAGACAAAATACTTGACGACAGCATTGCTGAACTTGGACATAAAGGCATATATATTAAATACATAAACAAATATGTAGATGATATATTTGCTATAATTAAAAAAACGGACGTGGAGGTCATACTCGAAACATTGAACGCACAGCATACCAAAATTAAATTCACAACGGAAGAAGAAAGAAATAAGAAGTTGGCCTTCCTAGATGTTGAAATTCACCGGGAAAACAAGCAGATTAAATTCAACTGGTATTCAAAAGCTGTGTCCTCATCCAGGATGATAAATTTTCATTCCAACCATCCATGGAATCAAAAGAAAAACACTGCCATTAACCTAATAGGAAAAATATATAAACTTAGCGACCAGGAGTTCAGAAACGAAAACAAAGAAAAAATTAGAAACATACTATATAAAAACGGATTCCCTAACGCACTAATAGAAAGGCTTATAAAAACAACAATTAACAAAATAGAAGGCGCCAACAACAATGCTAAAACTAAAAACGAAAACAAAGCATTCACTGGCATAACATACATACCAGGTTTAACGGACAACAAATCATTAGGGAAATATATCAACAACAACACAATAACCTTTGCGCACAGACCACATCGCACACTCAACACAATTTTTACTAAAACGAAAGACAAAATAAATAAGGAGCAACAACACAATGTAATATACAAAATAAAGTGCAATGGAAAAAATGACGAACAATGCAATAAAGTTTATATTGGAACAACAAAGCGAGCGCTAGGTGTTAGAATAGGCGAGCATAAGGCGGACGCGAAAAATAGAAAGGAAACAACTGCGTTAGCCCAACACCTTACACAAAGCAACCACACAGCAGACTTTGACAATGCAAAAATAATTGATATAGAGAAGAAAACAAGGAAAAGAATGACATTAGAAGGACTGCGAATACAACAAAAAATACACTGTGCGATGAACTACAAAGAAGACGTGGACAATATAAACTGCGCATACACAGCGATAATAACGAACGCAAAAGCAAAATCTGATATGTAGCATTATTGTATTTATTGCACTGTAAGTGATCAGATGTAATGATCACTTATAATATCTATTATACATGTGAATATATTTGTGTTAAGGTATGTTTGTAAATTATGTTTTTCTTGTTCAAAATAAATTAGACTCCCTGAAGAAGATACAAAATGTATCGAAACGCGTAGGAGGCAAAAAAGGAAAACAAAGGTTTTTACTTTAATTTAACGGCCGAAAAGCTCAAATACACTACCCTATAAATATATATTTATACATTGGCCCAAAATACAAACCAGAATTAAATTAAATTAAATTAAATAAAATTAAATTAAATTAAACTAAGTTAAATTAAATTAAATTAAATTAAATTAAATTATATTAAATTAAATTAAATTAAGTTAAATTAAATTAAATTAAATTAAACTAAATTAAATTAAATTAAATTAAATTAAATTAAATTAAATTTAAAATAAATTAAATTAAATTAAATTAAATTAAAATAAAATAAAATAAATAAAATTAATTAAATTAAATTAGATTAAATTAAATTAAATTAAATTAAATTAAATTAATTTAACTTAAATTAAATTAAATTAAAATAATTTTAAATAAATTTAAATAAATTAAAATAAATTAAATTAAATTAAATTAAATTAAATTAAATTAAATTAAATTAAATTAAAAGAAATTTAATTAAGTTAAATTAAATTAAATTAAATTAAACTAAATTAAATTACATTAAAATAAATTGAATTAAATTAAATTAAATTAAATAAAATTAAATTAAACTAAGTTAAATTAAATTAACTTAAATTAAATTAAATTAAAGTAAATTAAATTAAATTAAATTAAAATAATATAAATTAAACTAAATTAAATTAATTTAAATTAAACTAAAATAAATTAAATTAAATTAAATTCAATTAAATTAAATTTAATTAAATTAAACTAAATTAAATTAAATTAAATTAAATTAAGGTAAATTAAATAAACTAAATAAACTAAATTAAATTAAACTAAATTAAATTAAATTAAATTAAAATAAATTAAATTAAATTAAATTAAATTAAATTAAATTAAATTAAGTTAAATTAAGTTAAATTAAATTAAATTAAATTAAATTAAATTAAATTAAAATAAATTAAATTAAACTAAATTAAATTAATTTAAATTAAAATAAATTAAATTAAATTAAATTCAATTAAATTAAATTATTTTAATTTAAATTAAATTAAATTAAATTATGACGGGATTGCAGAGATAATTCAATATTTATTTAGAGATAAAATACAAGTTGATCTTCACTCTACGAGGTTTTAATCCAGAAGAAAGTTTCAAGTTACAAAAAGAATAAAAGAACAAAGCATAGACTAATGATTATACATGTGAGAAAATGACAGTATATAAAGAATAAAATGACATGCATAGTGTTAGGTAAACGAATATCTCCAACACGCCCTCTCAATATGCAGGTCACTAAATGGACAAACCAAGTCCGTTAAGACATCTTTCGTGATTTGCTCGCGCTAATGGTTTCGTCATCACATCTGCAATCATCTCCTGAGTAGGTACATGCTTCAATGAAAATAACCCTGCGCTAATGCACTCTCTCACAAAGTGATGTTTGATATCAATATGCTTGGTACGCGCGTGAAAAACGGGATCATTAGCCAAACACTGGGCACCTCTGTTATCCACATAAATTGTTACATCAGCAAGTTTTTGGAGACCAATCTCATTTAAGAGACTACGCAAATACACTGCTTCTTTCGCTGACTCTGCCAAGCTCACATATTCAGCCTCAGTAGACGAAAGAGCGACTGTACGTTGTTTTTGTGACTTCCAGCTTATCACAGCACCGCTGAGCAAGAAAACGTAGCCCGTGTAGGAACGACGATCAGTTGTGCAGCCTCCCCAATCAGCATCGGCGTACCCTATTAGCGTTAAATCGGATTTTCTATACAGCAAGCCTCTATTAGCAGTACCGGCAAGGTATCTTAAAACACGTTTGGCAGCATTCCAATGGCATTTCGATGGATTAGTGACAAACTGCGCAAGTCTTGATACGGTATTTGCTATATCTGGCCTTGTAGCGACGGACATATACATAAGAGCTCCAATTAACTCCCGGTATGGATAGGCTTCATTAATTGCATCATTATTATCAAAATTCATATGTAACTCTGATGGTGTAGCTACCGGGTTGCACTGACTCATTCCAAATTTCTTTAACAATGCTTGTATGTAGCCCCTTTGCTTTAAAGTAATTATACCATCCTTTTGAAGAATCTCTAGCCCAAGACAATAATTTGCTCTACCAATGTCCTTAATTTCAAAATATTTCAAAAGTTTTTGTTTTAAATTATGAATAATTTTCACCTCACTTGACGCAATAAGTAGATCGTCTACATATACAAGCAGTAAAACTAAATTTTTCTCCAAATATCCATGAAATAAACATGATTCATTTTCAGTGGGCTTTAACCCCATACTTATAAGCTTCGACTTAAGTTCGGAATACCACTGTCGACCAGCTTGCTTAAGGCCATACAGAGCTTTCTTAAGTCGACAAGCGTTGCCACCTTTTTCTATTTCATTCATCATTTTTGATGCTTTACTACCAACGTCACTATTTTTATCAAATTTCATTTTTAATCGTTGTAAAATATCATACAAGTTATCTGGCACCCTCATGAGCACCTTTTCGCTCAATGTTCCATTTAGATATGCACTTACAACATCAAACTGCCAGATAGTGAGATTGAAGTGGGCCGATAATGCAAGTAGCAATCGAATCGATTCTAAACGTGCTACCGGAGCATAAGTATCAGTATAATTTATACCATATTTTTGACCGCACCCTTTTGCTACAAGACGTGCTTTACGTCGCTCAATATTACCGTCGGGCCCATACTTATTTGTCAAAACAAAACGGCATCCCACTATATTTTTGTTGTCATCGAACGGAACAATATCCCATGTATCATTCTTAATAATATTCATTACTTCACATTCCAATGCGTCGCACCATTCCTCGCTCTCAGGCCCCCTTAAGGCATCTTGCAAACTAATCTCAGCAATACCAACAAATACATCATCGTCATCTGCACTATCATTGTTGCTATCTTTACGCCCTGTTTTCTGCGTTGGCTCTGAGTTAACACGACAACGGAACAATTTTCGAGGTCTTCCTCTATTCCCCATTCGCATCAGCTTTGGTCTACCTGGCGCTCTCCGAACTTCTTCTACTTCACAATCAGCATGT
The DNA here is from genome assembly GCA_037013455.1 of Ceratitis rosa. Lineage (NCBI taxonomy): Eukaryota > Metazoa > Arthropoda > Insecta > Diptera > Tephritidae > Ceratitis > Ceratitis rosa. The sequence goes on along the minus strand of JAWMAG010000082.1, from coordinate 148,403 downwards.
GTTGTTGGTTCATTCGATCTGATATCATCGGTTGGAGAATGAGTAAAATCTCCAAATTTACGACAATCGCTGTTACTCTCTTCAGGAATTTTAAACGGCAGCAGCAGGTCATTAATGTCATTCGTTGGAATCGAAAATAGTTGCTGTTCACTAACAAACCGGACATCACGTGCACATATAACTTTATGTGCTTTCGGTATCCACACACGGTAACCCTTCGTTTCTCTGGTATATCCAACAAACACACCTTCATCACATCTTGGCGCCAGCTTATTTTTATCAGGTATTTTATCAAGCACCATTACCTTTGATCCAAATGATCTAAAGTGTTTAACATTTGGTTTTTCCTTATTTAGGCATTCATATGGCGATTTCCCTCCTAATGTTCGGGACGGACATCTGTTTCTTATTTGGCAAGCAGCGGCTACAGCTTCTGACCAAAAACAATTACTGAGGCCAGACTGCAATAACAAACACCTAGTCATATCTAGCAGTGTTCTATTCATTCGTTCCGCGACTCCATTTTGTTCAGGCGTTCTTGGAACACTTAGTCGTCGAGCTATGCCAGTTTCTGAAAGATATTTCTCAAAATTATTATTTAAATACTCACGTCCATTGTCGGACTGCAGGCATTAAATTTTTAATCCTGTCTGTCTTTCCATAAAACTCTTGTATAGCTTGAAGGCTTCGAAAACGTCTGACTTCTGCCGCAGTAAGTATATTTCGCACCACCTTGTACAATCATCAATGAAGGTGACAAAATATCGAGCTCGGCCAATGGATTCTTCTCTGAACGGTCCAACAACATCAGAATGTATAATCTTCAAGGGTTCTGAACACGGCACCCGACCTCTATTGAACGGTAATGCAGACATTTTACCCAATATGCACACCTCACATTGTACCAGCTGCTTCATGTCGCCAACATTAGAAACAGGAACAATACCATCTTTTACCAATTTTGTTAAATCAGCCGCGTTTAGGTGGCCCATCCGATAATGCCACTTCAACAGTTCGGAACACTTCGGCTGGACATAAGCACAATCGCTACTTTCTTTTATATAATATAAATCGCCCTTACGATCAGCAGTCAACGTGATTTCACCATCTGCATTGTATACAAATGCACCATCTTTGGTAAATGTCACTTTGTGGCCCTTGTTAGTAATTTTCGCCACCGAAATTAAATTTGTACGCAGCTCTGGAACAAACAACGTATTTTGGAACTCTACTACTCTCTTGCCATCTGCGCCTGTCACTGATAAATGCACCGCACCTTTGCCTCGTACTTCTGCAAACGCTTGTTGACTTGCCAAATTCAACTTAGCTTTGGGTGACATTTTCATTATGTTAAACATGTATTTATCACCGCACAGGTGGGCAGTACAACCACTATCCAATACCCAAGCTCGTCTTCCACGTGTATCCTCAAGAAATTTTTCTTCTATTGCAGAATGGTATGCTGCATACGTCTCATCGACGCAGTAAGCCGAATGCTTGGAATTTTTAGATTCTTTTCCGTGATCATCACTATCACGCCTAGCAGAACAAAATCTCGCTTTGTGCCCTAGTAAGCCGCATTTAAAGCACCTTAATTCTTTCTTACTCTTTGTGAATTTCTGCCGATTCTGCTTATCTTGCATATGTGATTTCGCGGCCATAGCTATTACTGTATTACCGGCTGCTTGCTTACGTGCTTCGGTCTCCTCGATTATTTTTATTTTTAGTACTTCAGCTGTTGGTAGCTCATCGCGTGACTCTATGGCGCACCGAAAGTTTTCATACGTAGATGGCAAACTATACAACAGCATGATAGACAAAAGATCACCGTTGATCTGTACGTTCATACTCTCCAACTTATCTACCGCATCGAAAAATTTCGCCATGTGCTCTTTTACGTCATCGCCTTCGTCTAACTTCTGCAACATCAACTGCTTCAATAATGTTGCTTTTCGCGCCGGACCTTTCGACGCATAAATCGATTCTAGTTTCAGCCAAACTTCACGTGAAGTCTCACATCCCCTGACTTGCTTTAATTCAGATGGCTGAATTGCCAAAACCAAATCTGCTTTAGCTTTCTTGTCAGCTTTTAACCAAACGCTCCTCGCTGCAGTATCAGTTTCTGCGGGAATCAAATTTGATCCATTCACGTACTCCCACCAGTCGTTCTTAATAAGTAATGCTTCCACCTGTATGCTCCAAGTGTCGAAGTTGTCCTTGGAAAGCAACTCGATGCGCGAAGAAGTACTCAAAGTCATTACTCCTGTTGTCTCGCAGCTCTTGATGATTTGATCGGCTTTAATTTCCGGCAAACTTGCTTCTGAATCCTCAATATCACTCATTAGACATACAATATCTGAAAATAAATATTATTTCGCGAATCTGGTACCATAACCTGATAAATTAAATTAAATTAAATTAAATAAATTAAATTAAATTAAATTAAATTAAATTTAATTAAATTAAATAAAATTAAATAAATTAAAATAAAATAAAATTAAATTAAATTATATTAAAGTAAACTTAAATTAATTAAATTAAATTAAATTAATTTAAATTAAATTAAATCAAAGTAAATAAAATAAAATTAAATTAAATTAAAGTAAATTAAATTAACCTAATTAAATTTAATTTAAATAAATTAAATTATATTAACATAAATTAAAATAAATAAAATTAAAATAAATGAAATTAAATTAAATTAAATTATATTAATATAAATTAAATTAAATTAAATTACAATAAATAAAATTAAATTAATTTAAATTAAATTAAATTAAATAAAATAAAATTAAATTAAATTAAATTAAATTAAACTAAATTACATTAAATTAAATTAAATTAAATTAAATTAAATTAAATTAAATTAAATTAAATTAAACTAAATTAAATTAAATTAAATTAAATTAAATTAAATTATATTAAATTAAATTATATTAAATAAAGTTAAATTAAATTAAATTAAATTAAATTAAACTAAATTAAATGAAATTAAATTAAAGTAAGTTAAATTAAATTAAATTAAATTAAATTAAAATAAATAAATTAAATTAAATTAAATTAAGTTAAATTAAAGTAAATTAAATTAAACTAAATTAAATTAAATTAATTTAAATTAAATTTTATTAAATTAAATTAAATTAAATTAAATTAAATTAAATTATATTTTATTATAATATATTAAATTAAATTAAATTAAATCAAATTAAAATAAATTAAATCAATTTAAATTAAATTAAATTATATTAAAAAAATTTAAATAAATTAAATTAAATTAAATTAAATTAATATAAATTAAATTAAATTAAATTAAATCAAATTAAATTAATCTAAATTAAATTAAATTAAATTAAATTAAATCAAATAAAATTAAATTAAACTAAATTAAATTAAATTAAATTAAAGTAAGTTAAACTAAATTAAATTAAATTAAGATAAGGTAAATTCAATTAAAATAAATTAAATTAAATTTATTTAAACTAAATTAAATTAAATTAAATTAAATTAAATTAAACTAAATTAAATTAAATTAAATTAAATTAAATTAAATTAAGTTAAATTAAATTAAATTAAAATAATTAAATTAAATTAAATTAAATTAAATTAAATTAAAATAAATTAAATTAAATTAAATTAAATTAATTTAAGTTCAATTAAATTAAATTAAATTAAATTAAGTTAAATTAAAATAAATAGAATTAAATTAAATTAAATTAAATAAAATTAAATTAAATTAAACTAAGTTAAATTAAATTAAAGTAAGTTAAATTAAATTAAATTAAATTAAGATAAGGTAAATTCAATTAAACTAAATTAAATTAAATTAAATTAATTTAAACTAAATTAAATTAAATTAAATTAAATTAAATTAAATTAAATTAAACTAAATTAAATTAAATTAATTTAAAGTAAGTTAAATTAAATTAAATTAAATTAAACTAAATTAAATTCAATTAAATTAAATTAAATTAAATTAAATTAATTTAAACTAAATTAAATTAAATTAAATTAAATTAAATTAAATTAAATTAAATTTTAATTAAAATAAATTAAAATAAATTAAATTAAATTAAATTAAATTAAATTAATTTAAACTAAATTAAATTAAATTAAATTAAATTAAATTTTAATTAAAATAAATTAAAATAAATAAATATAAATTAAATTAAATTAAATTAAATTAAATTAACTTAAATAAATTAAATTGTAAGGACCCCAAAATCCGAGGCTTTTGGAGACCTCACAACAATACTTTTTTATATACATTTTTTATGTTCATGCACTGAATTTATATATATACATTGAATTATTATACATTAACTAAATATTACATATATATATATATATTTACATACTTAAATTGTTGAAGCGCTGAAGCCTATAAGCATGTTCGAACATGAATGCACATACATACGTACACATAGAATAAGTGAGAAACTGTACGCAGTAATGAATTGTTATTATAAAATAACATTCTGCCTGCGTGCAGAATAGTATAAAAGGCGAGGAAAACGCAAAGGAAATTAAGTAGCCTTTGTGTTGTCGTTAGGTATACTTGCCCGTGGGATCAATACCACCGGCAAACGTGGTGCACCTGAGGGTCTATATACCTCACGAGCATTTATTTATATTCTACTGAGGGTTTATACCTCATTGGAACGAGGGCTGTTAGAGGGTTTATACCTCCACAGCGCCATACGAAAGAAGTACTATTTGTGTTATTATTAAGCATACTTGCTAGTGGGTTCAACACCACCAGCAAACGTAGTGTACCTGAGGGTTTATACCTCACGAACACTTACTTACTTGTCATAGAAATAGCGAGTAACGTATTAGAAATCGTGTATATAGAGATTGTTAAACTAATAAATTTGTTGTAACGTACCCAGCGCATTTTACTTTAGCAAACCCTTGGCAAGGCTGAGCTTACCCCAGCCAAGAGGAAAACTCCGTTACAAAATTAAATTAAATTAAATTAAATTAAAGTAAATTAAATTAAATTAAACTAAAATAAATTAAATTCAATTAAATTTAATTAAAATTAAAATAAATTAAATTAAATTAAATTAATTTAAGTTCAATTAAATTAAATTAAATTAAATTAAGTTAAATTAAAATAAATTGAATTATATTAGATTAAAGTATATTAAATTAAATTAAGTTAAATTAAAATAAATTAAATTAAATTTAATTTAATTTAATTAAATTAAATTAAATTAAATAAAACTAAATTAAATTAAATTAAATTAAAATAAGTTAAATTAAATTGAATTAAATTAAATTAAAACAAAATAAATTTAATTTAATTTAATTTAATTTAATTAAATTATATTAAATTAAATTTAATTAAATTAAATTATATTAAATTAAATTAAATTAAAGTAAATTAAAATAAATTAAATTAAATTGAACTAAATTTAATAATTTAAATTAAATTAAATTAAGTTAAATTAAATTAAATGAAATTATATTAAATTAAATTAAAGTAAATTTAACTAAAATAAATTAAATTAAACTAAATTAAATTAAATTAAATAAAATTAATTTAAATTAAAATAAATAGAATTAAATTAAATTAAACTAAATAAAATTAAATTAAATTAAACTAAGTTAAATTAAATTAAATTAAATTAAATTATATTAAATTAAATTAAATTAAGTTAAATTAAATTAAATTAAATTAAATTAAATTAAATTAAATTAAATTTAAAATAAATTAAATTAAATTAAATTAAAATTAAATTAAATTAAACTAAGTTAAATAAAATTAACTTAAATTAAATTAATTTAAATTAAAGTAAATTAAATTAAATTCAAATAATATAAATTAAATTAAATTAAAGTAAATTAAATTAAACTAAATTAAATTAATTTAAATTAAACTAAAATAAATTAAATTAAATTAAATTCAATTAAATTAAATTTAATTAAATTAAACTAAATTAAACTAAATTAAATTAAATTAAATTAAATTAAGGTAAATTAAATAAACTAAATAAACTAAATTAAATTAAACTAAATTAAATTAAATTAAATTAAAATAAATTAAATTAAATTAAATTAAATTAAGTTAAATTAAATTAAGTTAAATTAAGTTAAATTAAATTAAATTAAACTAAATTAAATGAAATTAAATTAAATTAAATTAAATTAAATTAAATTAAACTAAATTAAATTAATTTAAATTAAAATAAATTAAATTAAATTAAATTCAATTAAATTAAATTATTTTAATTTAAATTAAATTAAATTAAATTAAATTAAATTAAATTAAATTAAATTAAATTAAATAAATTAAATTAAATTAAATTAAATTAAATTAAATTAAATTAAATTAAATTAAATTAAATTAAATAAAATTAAATAAATTAAAATAAAATAAAATTAAATTAAATTATATTAAAGTAAACTTAAATTAATTAAATTAAATTAAATTAATTTAAATTAAATTAAATCAAAGTAAATAAAATAAAATTAAATTAAATTAAAGTAAATTAAATTAACCTTATTAAATTTAATTTAATTAAATTAAATTATATTAAAATAAATTAAAATAAATCAAATTAAAATAAATGAAATTAAATTAAATTAAATTAATTTAATATAAATTAAATTAAATTAAATTACAATAAATAAAATTAAATTAATTTAAATTAAATTAAATTAAATAAAATAAAATAAAATTAAATTAAATTAAACTAAATTAAATTAAATTAAATTAAATTAAATTAAATTAAATTAAACTAAATTAAATTAAATTAAATTAAATTAAATTAAATTATATTAAATTAAATTAAATTAAATAAAGTTAAATTAAATTAAATTAAATTAAATTAAATTAAATTAAACTAAATTAAATTAAATTAAATTAAAGTAAGTTAAATTAAATTAAATTAAATTAAAATAAAATAAATTAAATTAAATTAAATTAAGTTAAATTAAAGTAAATTAAATTAAACTAAATTAAATTAAATTAAATTAATTTAAATTAAATTTTATTAAATTAAATTAAATTAAATTAAATTAAATTATATTTTATTTTAATATATTAAATTAAATTAAATCAAATCAAATTAAAATAAATTAAATCAATTTAAATTAAATTAAATTATATTAAAAAATTTTAAATAAATTAAATTAAATTAATATAAATTAAATTAAATTAAATTAAATCAAATTAAATTAATCTAAATTAAATTAAATTAAATTAAATTAAATTAAATAAAATTAAATTAAACTAAATTAAATTAAATTAAATTAAAGTAAGTTAAACTAAATAAAATTAAATTAAGATAAGGTAAATTCAATTAAAATAAATTAAATTAAATTTATTTAAACTAAATTAAATTAAATTAAATTATATTAAATTAAATTAAATTAAATTAAATTAAATTAAATTAAATTAAGTTAAATTAAATTAAATTAAATAAAATTAAATTAAATTAAATTAAATTAAATTAAATTAAAATAAATGAAAATAAATAAAATAAAATTAAATTAAATTAAATTAAATTAACTTAGATAGATAGATAGATTAAAGAGGAGGATATGCACTGCGACCAGTGATCTATTGTGCCCTCCGATATCTTCACATTATTTCAATCAGGTCTAATGCCCTTATGAAACTAATTATGTTTGAGGGGCCAATTGATTTAATGTGGTTCTCCTTTGGCTGAATGTCTCCTAGATGTTTCAGTCTTCTTCTTGCCACAGCTTCGCATTCAAATACTAGGTGTACCGGCGTTTCTGGAACCAGCTCGCAGAATCGACATGTTTCATCAGAGCATATTCCGAGCTTGTACATGTGCTTACGCAGCCTGCAGTGACCTGTAAGAAATCCTGTTATTATTCTTAAGTTGTTCTTACTGAGTGCTATTATATTACTAAATCTTTTGGAATTGTAGCCGTTTATAAGTTTTTTCGATTGTCTCATTCCGTCACTACAATACCAATAGCTGTTTCTGATTCTCATTTCTTCCTTTCTTATCTCCTCTCTTATTGAGTGGGGACCTAAGGGGAAGAATGGCTCAGGTCCTGTGGGAGAGATTGAGGCAGCTTGTTTTGCTAGCCTGTCGGCTAATTCGTTACCTTCAATACCTGTGTGTCCTGGAACCCAGACAAGCTGAACTTTGTTCCGTTCGCTCACTCTGTTAAGGTTCTCAACACATTCTCTTATCATATATGATTTGATTATACATGACGATATTGCTTTTAGTGCGGCCTGACTATCGCTGCAGATTACTACATGTTGGTTAGTTAAATTTCTTTGGAGTATGATCTCTGCGCATTTTGTGATGGCATACACCTCTGCCTGGAAAATGCTAGGGTATTTCCCCATTGGAATTGATATATTAGTCCTGGGACCAGTAATTCCCGCACCTATTCCATCAGTAGTCTTTGATCCATCTGTGTACCACACCAGTGAGTGTGGTTTTATTACTTCCTGTATCTGAGTTTGGTTCCAAGTTCTTTTTTCCCCCAGGGATGTTTTGAACTTGACATTGAAACTTGTTGTCTTTAATATTTTATCTCTGCTGAAATTTGCTAGCGTTATTCTTTCTTTTATCTCTGCCCCTTTCTTTGCTGATAAGGTTTTTCCTTTTCCTGACCCCTCTTTCATCATTGTCAGTAGGGCTTTCTTATGCGAAAGCTCTATTTCTTTGTGGAGAGGAGATAGGTCAAGGAGAGCTTCTAGTGCTACTGTCGGACACGTTCTCATGCATCCGGTTATACAGACACACGCTAGCCTTTGCAGTTTAGTTAGTGCGGCTTTGGCTGTGTTTAGCCTCGCTCTTCCTGACCAGGCAATCGCTCCATATGTTATTGTTGGTTTTACTATCATGGTATACCAGGTGTACAAGTATGAAATGTCGGTTCGAACATATAGATGTCTCGCAAACGTAAATATTTATCGATTGTCATAAAACTTTGACCTTGTGAAGTGTCAACCTTGACTGTCGAACCACCATAGTTTTGCGCGAATCGAGCGTCATTATCGTTTACTCTCAGTGCAGTCAACATGTCGAGTTTCGTGCCGAATAAAGAGCAAACGCGGACAGTGTTAATTTTCTGTTTTCATTTGAAGAAAACAGCTGCGGAATCGCACCGAATGCTTGTTGAAGCCTTTGGCGAACAAGTACCAACTGTGAAAACGTGTGAACGGTGGTTTCAACGCTTCAAAAGTGGTGATTTTGACGTCGACGACAAAGAGCACGGAAAACCACCAAAAAGGTTCGAAGACGCCGAGCTGCAAGCATTATTGGATGAAGACGATGCTCAAACGCAAATACGGCAAGCTACCAACAACAATTGATCAATTTGAACCGTGCGCTTCAGAGAAAACGACCGGAATATCAAAAAAGACAACACAAGGTCATTTTTCTCCATGACAACGCTCCATCACATACGGCAAGAGCGGTTCGCGACACGTTGGAAACACTCAATTGGGAAGTGCTTCCGCATGCGGCTTACTCACCAGACCTGGCCCCATCCGATTACCACCTATTCGCTTCGATGGGACACGCACTCGCTGAGCAGCGCTTCGATTCTTACGAAAGTGTGAAAAAATGGCTCGATGAATGGTTCGCCGCAAAAGACGATGAGTTCTACTGGCGTGGAATCCACAAATTGCCCGAGAGATGGGAAAAATGTGTAGCTAGCGACGGCAAATACTTTGAATAAATGATTTTTTCTTTTTCCACAAAATTTAACGTGTTTTTTGATTTAAAAAAACGACATTTCATACTTGTACACCGGTACATCCAATGCAGTATTTTGGGTGTGCAGCCCCATGTTTTCCCTGCTAATCTTCTGCATACCATAATTGACCTTGTAGCTTTACTTATCATATATTCCATATGTTTCTTCCACGTTAATCTTGCATCAAAGATAACCCCTAGAAATTTTGTTTCCATTGTGGGCTCTATTACTACGTTGTTCAATCTTATGTCTTTTAGGTTTAGTTTTGTCCTTCTCGTAAAAGGCACGATTGCTGTTTTTGTAGGGTTAATGTTTAGCTCTGCTTCTAGGCACCAGTTCTTAGTTAATGTAAGTGCTCTCTGTATTATGTCACAGAGTGTGCTCTCGAATTTTCCTACTGCTATTATTACGATGTCATCGGCGTAACCTTGACACTTTATGCCATTGTATGTTAGTAGCTCTAGCAGATCATCTACTACTAAACTCCATAGGAGTGGTGATAGTACTCCCCCTTGGGGGCACCCTTTTGTAGTCTTCATCTGAATTGTTTCGTCGTCAGCAACTGTCTCAGCTATCCTGTTGTCAAGCATGAAGTTGATCCAGTTGCGAATCTGTTCTTCTACGCCTTTCTTGCGGAGTGCCTTGTCGACCGTTCCATGTGAGGTATTGTCGAATGCTCCTTCAATGTCTAAGAAAGCGCATATAGCGACTTCTTTGTTGTTAATGGCATCTTTTAGAGTTTCTGATAGTTGATATAAGGCTGAGTTGGTTGATCTTCCCTCTCTGTACGCATGTTGTGCGAAGTGTAGAGGTGTATTCCTTAAATTGTTTGTTCTTATATAGTTGTCTATGATCTTTTCCATGGCTTTTAAGCTAAAGGATGTTAAACTTATTGGCCTGAAGGATTTAGCTATTGTGTAATCCTTTTTCCCCGGTTCGGGAATAAATTTTACTAAAGCTCTTCTCCATGGCATTGGTATGTATGCGAATGCAAGGCTTTCTCTCATGATGTGTACCAGTACAGATGTTAATTGACCTCCGTTTTGTAATAGTGCCGGCCATATACCATCTACTCCTGGTGATTTAAATTTCTCAAAGGAATTGATTGCCCACTCTACCGAGCTATAGCTTATTACCTTTTTAGCTAAGTGCCAGGTAGCTTTGTCTGGGTTTGGGTTTTCCCCATTGCTAGTTTTAATTTCTGTTATTGAGCCTGGAAAGTGTGTCTTAAGAAGGATCTTTGCTCTTTCCTTTTCATTTTTGGTGTATTGGTTGTCTTCTAGCTTTAGTGCCATTTTACTTTCGACCGTATCTTTAGCCAATGCTTTGTGTAACCTGGCTGCTTCTGGTATAGAGGATATACTCTCGCAGAAGTTCCTGAAATTCGATCTTTTTGCTTCCCTTAATTCTTTATTATAGTTGGTAAGAGTATTTTTATAAATATCCCAACTCCCAATTCTTTTTGCTTTATTAAATTCTTTTCTTACTTTCCTTCTTAGCGATGCTAAGTGCGCGTTCCACCACGGGGCGCCTGTTTTTGCTTTCGGCTTCGATATCCTACAGCTTGCATTAAATGCTTCTATTATACTATAATTTAAGTTTTCTACCTTCTGTTCTAGTTCTTGGAAGTTCTTTGCTTTATCTGATCCCATATAACTTAAGTGGATTTTCCTTTTAATCCCCTTACCTGACCTTTGTAGGTCCATGGCTCCTGCGCCAGAACAACGCCCAGATCATCCGAGGCTATAGTTTGCGTTATTACCGCCGAGGCAGCAATCGCATGATGGAGATTGATCTGGGCAATCTTTATGTTCTGCGTCATGTATCTTTGCCCGTGTGCTCCTCGAAGTCGGAGAGCATCAGGTCCTCACTATTGCCACCAGTTCTCATAAGGTTTAGGCCTTCAGCCAGCTCTTCTAGTTCTTTAGTCGACGGGATTTCGTCCTCGGCTTCTGTATTTGTTATATGTTGTGTTGGGCTACTTTTGGATGCAGTCTTTTCTTTAGTACTCTCAGTATCTGCTGATTCTGATTGTGCATCATCTTCTTGCGTCCCCGATCTCCAGGGTTTGGCAAGTATACTACCGAATCTGAAATTAAGTCTGAAGCTACTCCTAGACATATTGTTATACGACTCGTCGTCGATGCATAGGTTTAGCTTCAGACATGTTCCCTCCGCTTTCTCTTCTAACACCTTCCAATGGGAGGTGTGGAGACCTTCATTTTGGGCTTGCAGCAGGCCCATCGCATATGCCTGTCCCTTCTCCACACTTCGGGGAAGGAAGATGGTAATATTGTGGGTCGGTGGTATTTCTTCCCCCACTTTCGTGGTCAGTTCAACGCCTGACCACCCACTCAAGTTGGGAGCTGTCATTGTCAGCCATTCTGCCGTGCTGGCGTCCTTGCAGTCCGCTATTAGCAGCCCTGGCCTGAAGGTTACGCCCGTGAAGGCAAGTGGCTTCTTCCAGCCCTTCACCACCTCGTCCATTATGGCATCTTGGATGTCGGTCAGCTGCTCCGATGACAGAAACTCCTTAGGGAAGTCCTTAGGGAGTACCGCTACCCTGACCGCTTTTATGGCTTCAGCGTAACTGTGCCCCTGGCCAGGCCTTGGTGCTTTCTGTTTCGGGGCAGCTGATCTTTCCTGATGGCCCGCAGGTGAGGTTGGCCTGATTCTTTTCGAGGGTTAGTCTTCTATCGGAGTCCTTTGTGCGTTAGTGCGCTTAACACTTGTGGACATTTGCGCCTCCGTATGTGCTGCTTGGGTTCGGGCTGATTCTGGGCTCATACCCCTCTCCAGATTACGTAGGTATCTTACGATACCAGCTCCGCTAAGACCATGCCTTCTCGGATCATCTCTACCGCCGGGGAGCCCTAGTTCTGGCACTTTAGGTCCCCGCTGTCTTCTTTGTTTGTTTTCGGCTCTACTATCCTTTGGAGGCGAGGTTCTACGCCCTCTACGCTCTCCATCGGTTTTTTCTAATCTGTTTGACGAGGTGTGTGTGCCCTCAAGCCTGTGTGATCCCTTACCTGGAGATCCTGATCCCCTCTCCTTCGTGGTTCCAGCTTTTGTTGTCGATCTGGTCATCGTATCGTCCCTTTGCTTACGGCGGGATACCTCGGTCCATCTTACTTGATTTCCCTGGTCTCGGCTGTGGGAGTTTTGTTGTTGCGGAGGTCTAAGGCCCTCAACGCTCTGACTTCTTCGCTCGTTGTTGTCGCGAACCTCTTCGTACCGGCTTCGCTTAGTCGGCGATGCGCGTCCCAGTGGAGGTCTAAGGCCCTCTACACTGGTGGTAGATCGCTCCGTAGAAGAACGCCTACTATCTGGCGAGTTGTATAAGCTGGTTCGTGCACTGGACCTGTTTCTTTCACGTTCGACCTGACTGCGATACTCCCTTTCATCCATGCGACGAGCCTTTGTGGATTTTGCCCTTTCTGCATGTTGTCGAGGAAATGGAGTTTTAGCTTCCTGGTGTTTTGTGGTCTCCCGAGTCAACTCGGCGAGTACCACCTTACTGTTGGTGCAGCTCTCCTGAGACACCTCAGCGAGAGAAGCACTATTGCCCGATCGATTTCCAGCGGCCCGTCTACTAGTGGTGGGCTCGTCATCATCTCGCGCGTGTTCCGCAAATAAATCTGCAGCCTCTGGAGAGAGGTCTCCATATCTGCTGCTCTTCTTCGTCTGTTTCTCGTTGTTCTTGTTGTTGTTGTTGCTGTTTTGTGGTTTTTTAGTATTGTTGTGATTCATCTTGTTCGTACGACCACTTGCAAGCCGAAGCCCGCATCGTGGTCAAATATTTTATAAGGGAAACTGTTCGTCCGCTGCAGCAGCGCCCCATGCCGCAGTAAGGCCACCGTTACATCCCGAGGCGGCCCTGTGTCGAGAAGGCACCGTTATACTACAGCTGGTTGTTAACCCTCCCAGCTGCAAACCAACCAATAGGCACGGTCCGCGTAACACCCTGGCTTAGGAGGGGTGGTAGTTCTTGGTCACTGCTCGTTCCGCAGCCCATTCCACTCAGATCAAAAGTTGGCAGACTAGTTGACACTTGTCTGTCAACTTTATCTCCCTGGATAGGAGTGATGATCGAGCAGTTAAGCCCCCACACCAGCGGCAAGGTGTCTACCATCGTGGAAAATTAACTTAAATTAATTAAATTAAAGTAAATTATAGTAAATTAAATTAAATTAAACTAAATTAAATTAAATTAAATTAAATTTAATTAAAATTAAAATAAATTAAATTAAATTATATTAATTTAAGTTCAATTAAATTAAATTAAATTAAATTAAATTAAAATAAATTGAATTAAATTAAATTAAATTATATTAAATTAAATTAAGTTAAATTAAAATAAATTAAATTAAATTAAATTTAATTTAATTTAATTAAATTTAATTAAATTAAATAAAACTAAATTAAATTAAATTAAATTAAAATAAGTTAAATTAAATTATATTAAATTAAATTAAAATAAAATAAATTTAATTTAGTTTAATTTAATTTAATTAAATTATATTAAATTAAATTTAATTAAATTAAATTATATATAATAATATATAATATAATTTAATTTAATTAAATTTAATTTAATATAATTTAATTAAATTAAATTAAAGTAAATTAAAATAAATTAAATTAAATTGAATTAAATTTAATAATTTAAATTAAATTAAATTAATTTAAATTAAATTAAATGAAATTATATTAAATTAAATTAAAGTAAAATAAACTAAAATAAATTTAATTAAATTAAATAAAATTAAATTAAATTAAATTAAAATATATTAAATTAAATTAAATTAAATTAAATTAAATTAAATTAAATTAAATTAAATTAAATTAAATTAAATTAAATTAAATTAAATTAAATTAAATTAAATTAAATTAAATTAAATTAAATTAAATTAAATTTAAAATTAAATTATATTAAATTAAATTAAATTAAATTAAATTAAATTAAATTAAATTAAATCAAATTAAATTAAATTAAATTAAATTATATTAAATTAAATTAAATTAAATAAAGTTAAATTAAATTAAATTAAATTAAATTAAACTAAATTAAATTAAATTAAGTTAAAGTAAGTTAAATTAAATTAAATTAAATTAAAATAAAATAAATTAAATTAAATTAAAGAAAATTAAATTAAACTAAATTAAATTAAATTAAATTAATTTAAATTAAATTATATTAAATTATATTAAAATAAATAAAATTAAATAAAATTAAATAAAATTAAATTAAATTAAATTAACTTAAAATAATTTAAATTAAATTAAATTAAATTAAATTAAATTAAATTAAAATAAATTAAATTTAAATATATTAAAATAAATTAAATTAAATTTAATTAAGTTAAATTAAATAAAATTAAATAAAATTAAATTAAATTAAATTAAATTAACTTAAATTAATTAAATTAAATTAAATTAAATTAAATTAAAGAAAATTAAATTAAATTAAACTAAATTAAATTAATTTAAATTAAATTTAATTAAAATTAAAATAAATTAAATAAAATTATCTTAATTTAAGTTCATTTAAATTAAATTAAATTAAATTAAATTAAAATAAATTGAATTAAATTAAATTAAATTATATTAAATTAAATTAAGTTAAATTAAATTAAATTAAAATAAAATAAGTTAAATTAAATTATATTAAATTAAATTAAAATAAAATAAATTTAATTTAATTTAATTTAATTTAATTTAATTAAATTATATTAAATTAAATTTAATTAAATTAAATTATATTAAATTAAATTAAATTAAAGAAAATTAAAATAAATTAAATTAAATTGAATTAAATTTAATAATTTAAATTAAATTAAATTAAGTTAAATTAAATTAAATGAAATTATATTAAATAAAATTAAAGTAAGTTAAATTAAATTAAATTAAATTAAAATAAATTAAATTAAATTAAATTAAATTAAATTAAATTAAATTAAATTAAGTTAAATTAAAATAAAATAAAATAAAATAAATAAAATTAAATTAAATTAAATTAAATTAAATTAACTTAAATTAAATAAATTAAATTAAATTAAATAAAATTAAATTAAATTAAATTAAATAAAATTAATTAAATTAAATTAAATTAAATTAAATTAAATTAAATTTAAAATTAATTTATATTAAATTAAATTAAATTAAATTAAATTAAAGTAAATAAAACAAACTAAATTAAATTGAATTAAATTTAATAATTTAAATTAAATTAAATTAAGTTAAACTAAATTAAATGAAATTATATTAAATTAAATTAAAGTAAATTAAACTAAAATAAATTAAATTAAACTAAATTAAATTAAATTAAATTATATTAAATTAAATTATACTACATTAAATTAAATTAAATTAAATTAAATTAAATTAAATTAAGTTAAATTAAAATAAATTAAATTAAATTAAATTAAATTAAATTAAACTAAATTAAATTAAATTAAATTAAATTAAAATAAATTAAAATAAATAAAATTAAATAAAATAAAATTAAATTAAATTAACTTAAATTAAAATAAATAAAATTAAATTAAAATAAATTGAAATAAATTAAATTAAATTATATTAAATTAAATTAAGTTAAATTAAAGCAAATTAAATTAAATTTAATTTAATTTAATTTAATTAAATTTAATTAAATTAAATAAAACTAAATTAAATTAAATTAAATTAAAATAAATTAAATTAAATTATATTAAAGTAAATTAAAATAAATTAAATGAATTAAATTTAATAATTTAAATTAAATTAAATTAATTTAATTTAATTTAATTTAATTTATTTTAATTTATTTTAATTTAATTTAAATTAATTTAATTTAGTTTAATTTAATTTACTTTAATTTAATTTAATTTAATTTATTTTAATTTAAATTATTTATTAATTTATTTTAATTTAATTTAATATAATTTACTTTACTTTAATTTATTTTAATTTAATTTAATTTAATTTAACTTAGTTTAATTTAATTTAATTTAATTTAATTTAATTTAATTTAATTTAATTCAATTTATTTTAATTTAATTTAATTAAATTTAATTTAATTTAATTTAATATAGTTTAATTTAATTTAATTTACTTTAATTTAATTTAATTTAATTAATTTAAGTTAATTTAATTTAATTTAATTTAATTTAATTTAATTTTATTTAATTTTACTTAGTTTAATTAAACTTAGTTTAATTTAATTTAATTTAATTTAATTCAACTTAATTTAATTTAATATAATTTAAATTAATTTAATTTAATTTAATTTAATTAAATTTAATTTAATTTAATTTAATTTAATTTAATTTAATTTAATTTAATTTAGTTTAAATTAATTTAATTTAATTTAATTTAATTTAATTGAATTTACCTTATCTTAATTTAATTTAATTTAATTTAATTTAACTTACTTTAAATTAATTTAATTTAATTTAGTTTAATTTAATTTTATTTAATTTAATTTTATTTAATTTAATCTAATTTAATATAATTTAATTTAATTTTATTTAATTTAATTTACTTTAGATTAATTTAAATTGATTTAATTTAATTTAATTTAATTTATATTAATTTAATTTAATTTAATTTAATTTATTTAAATTTTTTAATATAATTTAATTTTATTTAATTTAATTTAAATTGATTTAATTTATTTTAATTTGATTTAATTTAATTTAATTTAATTTATTATAATATAATATAATTTAATTTAATTTAATTTAATTTAAATTAATTTAATTTAATTTAATTTAATTTAGTTTAATTTAAATTAATTTAATTTTATTTATTTTAATTTAATATAATTATATTTAATTTAATTTAACTTACTTTATTTTAATTAAATTTAGTTTAATTTAATTTAACTTATTTTAACTTTATTTAATTTAATTTATTTAATATAATTTAATTTAATTTAATATAATTTAATTTAATTTAATTTAATTTAGTTTAATTTAATTTAATTTAATTTAATTTTATTTAATTTAATTTAATATAAATTAATTTAATTTTATTTTCATTATTTTAATTTAATTTATATTAATTTATATTAAATTAATTTAATTTAATTTAATTTCATTTATTTTATTTTTATTTATTTTATTTTATTTTAATATAATTTAATTTAATTAAATTAAATTTAATTAGGTTAATTTAATTTACTTTAATTTAATTTAATTTATTTTAATTTAATTTAATTTAATTTACTTTAATTTAATTTAATTTAATTTAACTTAGTTTAATTTAATTTAAATTAATTTAAATCAATTCATTTTAATTTAATTTAATTTAGTTTAATTTAATTTAATTTAATTTAATTTAACTTAATTAAATTTATTTTAATTTAATTTAATTTAATTTAATTTAAATTAGTTTAATTAAATTTAATTTAATTTAATTTAATTTAATATTATTTAATTTTATTTAATTTTATTTAATTTTATTTAATTTAATTTATTTTAATTTAATTTAGTTTAGTTTAATTTAATTTAATTTAATTTATTTTAATTTAACTTAATTTAATTTAGTTCAATTTAATTTAATTTAATTTAATTTAATTTATATAGTTTAATTTAATTTAATATAATTTAATTTAATTTAATTTAATTTAATTTAGTTTAATTTAATTTATTTTAGTTTAATTTACTTTAATTTAATTTAATATAATTTCATTTAATTTAATTTAACTTAATTTAATTTAATTTAAATTATTAAATTTAATTCAATTTAATTTAGTTTGTTTAATTTACTTTAATTTAATTTAATTTAATTTAATTTAATTTAATATAATTTAATTTTAAATTTAATTTAATTTAATTTAATTTAACTTAATTTAGTTTAATTTAATTTAATTTAATTTAATTTAATTTAATTTAATTTTATATAATTTAATTTAATATAATTTAATTTAATTTAATTTAATATAATTTAATTTAATTTAATTTAATATTATTTAATTTAATTTAATTTAATTTAATTTAATTTAGTTTAATTTAATTTATTTTAATTTATTTTAGTTTAGTTTACTTGAATTTAATTTAATATAATTTCATTTAATTTAATTTAACTTAATTTAATTTAATTTAAATTATTAAATTTAATTCAATTTAATTTAATTTACTTTAATTTAATTTAATTTAATATAATTTAATTTAATCAAAATTAATTTAATATAATTTAATTAAATTAAATTAAATTAAATTAAATTTATTTTATTTTAATTTAATTTAATATAATTTAATTTAGCTTATTTTAATTTAATTTAATTTAATTTAGTTTTATTTAATTTAGTTAAATTGAATGAAATTAAATTAAATTTAATTTAATTTAATTTATTTTAATTTAACTTAATTTAATTTAATATAATTTAATTTAATTTAATTCAATTTATTTTAATTTAATTTAATTTAATTTAATTTAATTTAATTGAACATAAATTAATATAATTTAATTTAATTTATTTTAAAATTAATTAATTTATTTTAATTTAATTTAATATAATTTACTTTACTTTAATTTATTTTAATTTAATTTAATATAATTTAACTTAGTTTAATTTAATTTAATTTAATTTAATTTAATTTAATTTAATTTAATTTAATTAAATTTATTTTAATTTAATTTAATTAAATTTAATTTAATTTAATTTAATATAGTTTAATTTAATTTAATTTACTTTAATTTAATTTAATTTAATTAATTTAAGTTAATTTAATTTAATTTAATTTAATTTAATTTAATTTAATTTAATTTAATTTTATTTAGTTTAATTAAACTTAGTTTAATTTAATTTAATTTAATTTAATTCAACTTAATTTAATTTAATATAATTTAACTTAATTTAATTTAATTTAATTTAATTTAATTAAATTTAATTTAATTTAATTTAATTTAATTTAATTTAATTTAATTTAATTTAATTTAGTTTAAATTAATTTAATTTAATTTAATTTAATTTAATTGAATTTACCTTATCTTAATTTAATTTAATTTAATTTAATTTAACTTACTTTAAATTAATTTAATTTAATTTAGTTTAATTTAATTTTATTTAATTTAATTTTATTTAATTTAATCTAATTTAATATAATTTAATTTAATTTTATTTAATTTAATTTACTTTAGATTAATTTAAATTGATTTAATTTAATTTAATTTAATTTATATTAATTTAATTTAATTTAATTTAATTTATTTAAATTTTTTTAATATAATTTAATTTTATTTAATTTAATTTAAATTGATTTAATTTATTTTAATTTGATTTAATTTAATTTAATTTAATTTATTATAATATAATATAATTTAATTTAATTTAATTTAATTTAAATTAATTTAATTTAATTTAATTTAATTTAGTTTAATTTAAATTAATTTAATTTTATTTATTTTAATTTAATATAATTTTATTTAATTTAATTTAACTTACTTTATTTTAATTAAATTTAGTTTAATTTAATTTAACTTATTTTAACTTTATTTAATTTAATTTATTTAATATAATTTAATTTAATTTAATATAATTTAATTTAATTTAATTTAATTTAGTTTAATTTAATTTAATTTAATTTAATTTAATTTCATTTATTTTATTTTTATTTATTTTATTTTATTTTAATATAATTTAATTTAATTAAATTAAATTTAATTAGGTTAATTTAATTTACTTTAATTTAATTTAATTTATTTTAATTTAATTTAATTTAATTTACTTTAATTTAATTTAATTTAATTTAACTTAGTTTAATTTAATTTAAATTAATTTAAATCAATTCATTTTAATTTAATTTAATTTAGTTTAATTTAATTTAATTTAATTTAATTTAAATTAGTTTAATTTAATTTAATTTAATTTAATTTAATTTAATTTTATTTAATTTTATTTAATTTTATTTATTTTAATTTATTTTAATTTAATTTAATTTAGTTTAATTTAATTTAATTTAATTTATTTTAATTTAACTTAATTTAATTTAATTTAATTTAATTTAATTTAATTTAATTTATATAGTTTAATTTAATTTAATATAATTTAATTTAATTTAATTTAATTTAATTTAGTTTAATTTAATTTATTTTAGTTTAATTTACTTTAATTTAATTTAATATAATTTCATTTAATTTAAATTAACTTAATTTAATTTAATTTAAATTATTAAATTTAATTCAATTTAATTTAGTTTGTTTAATTTACTTTAATTTAATTTAATTTAATTTAATTTAATTTAATATAATTTAATTTTAAATTTAATTTAATTTAATTTAATTTAACTTAATTTAGTTTAATTTAATTTAATTTAATTTAATTTAATTTAATTTTATTTAATTTAATTTAATATAATTTAATTTAATTTAATTTAATATAATTTAATTTAATTTAATTTAATATTATTTAATTTAATTTAATTTAATTTAATTTAATTTAGTTTAATTTAATTTATTTTAATTTTTTTTAGTTTAATTTACTTTAATTTAATTTAATATAATTTCATTTAATTTAATTTAACTTAATTTAATTTAATTTAAATTATTAAATTTAATTCAATTTAATTTAATTTACTTTAATTTAATTTAATTTGATATAATTTAATTTAATCAAAATTAATTTAATATAATTTAATTAAATTAAATTAAATTAAATTAAATTTATTTTATTTTAATTTAATTTAATATAATTTAATTTAGCTTATTTTAATTTAATTTAATTTAATTTAGTTTTATTTAATTTAGTTAAATTGAATGAAATTAAATTAAATTTAATTTAATTTAATTTATTTTAATTTAACTTAATTTAATTTAATATAATTTAATTTAATTTAATTCAATTTATTTTAATTTAATTTAACTTAATTTAATTTAATTGAACATAAATTAATATAATTTAATTTAATTTATTTTAAAATTAATTAAATTTATATTAATTTAGTTTAATTTAATTTAATTTACTTTAATTTAATTTAATTTAATTAATTTAAGTTAATTTAATTTAATTTAATTTTATTTATTTTAATTTAATTTAATTTAATTTAATTTAATTTAATTTAATTTAATTTATTTTAATTTAATTTAATTTAATTTAACTTACTTTAATTTAATTTAATTTAATTTAGTTTAATTTAATTTAATTTAATTTAATTTAACTTTATTTAATTTAATTTAATTTAATATAATTTAATTTAATTTAATTTAATTTAATTTTATTTAATTTAATTTAATTTAGTTTAATTTAATTTAATTTAATTTAATTTTATTTAATTTAAATTAATTTAATTTTATTTTATTTATTTTAATTTATATTAATTTAATTTATATTAAATTAATTTAATTTAATTTAATTTCATTTATTTTAATTTTATTTACTTTAATTTATTTTAATATAATTTAATTTAATTTAATTAAATTTAATTAGGTTAATTTAATTTACTTTAATTTAATTTAATTTAATTTAATTTAATTTAATATAATTTAATTTATTAATTTAAGTTTAATTTAATATAATTTAATTTAATTTAATATTATTTTAATTCATTTAATTTTATTTAATTTAGTTAAATTTAATTTTATTTAATTTAATTTAATTTGTTTTATTTAATTTAATTTAATTTAATTTAATTTAATTTAATTTAATTTAATTTAATTTAATTTAATTTAATTTAATTTAATTTAATTTAGTTTAATTTAATTTAATTTAACTTCTTTTAGTTTAATTTACTTTAATTTAATTTAATATAATTTCATTTAATTTAATTTAACTTAATTTAATTTAATTTAAATTATTAAATTTAATTCAATTTAATTTAGTTTGTTTAATATACTTTATTTTATTTAATTTAATTTAATTTAATTTAATATAATTTAATTTTAAATTTAATTTAATTTAATTTAATTTAACTTAATTTAGTTTAATTTAATTTAATTTAATTTAATTTAATTTAATTTAATTTAATTTTATTTAATTTAATTTAATATAATTTAATTTAATTTAATTTAATATAATTTAATTTAATTTAATTTAATATTATTTAATTTAATTTAATTTAATTTAATTTAATTTAATTTAGTTTAATTTAATTTATTTTAATTTATTTTAGTTTAATTTACTTTAATTTAATTTAATATAATTTAATTTAATTTAATTTAACTTAATTTAATTTAATTTAAATTATTAAATTTAATTCAATTTAATTTAATTTACTTTAATTTAATTTAATTTAATATAATTTAATTTAATCAAAATTAATTTAATATAATTTAATTAAATTAAATTAAATTAAATTAAATTTATTTTATTTTAATTTAATTTAATATAATTTAATTTAGCTTATTTTAATTTAATTTAATTTAATTTAGTTTTATTTAATTTAGTTAAATTGAATGAAATTAAATTAAATTTAATTTAACTTAATTTATTTTAATTTAACTTAATTTAATTTAATAAAATTTAATTTAATTTAATTCAATTTATTTTAATTTAATTTAATTTAATTTAATTTAATTGAACATAAATTAATATAATTTATTTTAATTTATTTTAAAATTAATTAAATTTATATTAATTTAGTTTAATTTAATTTAATTTACTTTAATTTAATTTAATTTAATTAATTTAAGTTAATTTAATTTAATTTAATTTTATTTATTTTAATTTAATTTAATTTAATTTAATTTAATTTATTTTAATTTAATTTAATTTAATTTAACTTACTTTAATTTAATTTAATTTAATTTAGTTTAATTTAATTTAATTTAATTTAATTTAACTTTATTTAATTTAATTTAATTTAATATAATTTAATTTAATTTAATTTAATTTAATTTTATTTAATTTAATTTAATTTAGTTTAATTTAATTTAATTTAATTTAATTTTATTTAATTTAAATTAATTTAATTTTATTTTATTTATTTTAATTTATATTAATTTAATTTATATTAAATTAATTTAATTTAATTTAATTTCATTTATTTTAATTTTATTTACTTTAATATATTTTAATATAATTTAATTTAATTTAATTAAATTTAATTAGGTTAATTTAATTTACTTTAATTTAATTTAATTTAAGTTAATTTAATTTAATATAATTTAATTTATTAATTTAAGTATAATTAAAATAATTTAATTTAATTTAATATTATTTTAATTCATTTAATTTTATTTAATTTAATTAAATTTAATTTTTTTTAATTTAATTTAATTTGTTTTATTTAATTTAATTTAATTTAATTTAATTTAATTTAATTTAATTTAATTTAATTTAATTTAATTTAATTTAATTTAATTTAATTTAATTTAGTTTAATTTAATTTAATTTAACTTCTTTTAGTTTAATTTACTTTAATTTAATTTAATATAATTTCATTTCATTTAATTTAACTTAATTTAATTTAATTTAAATTATTAAATTTAATTCATTTAATTTATTTTAATTTACTTTAATATAATTTAATTTATCTTATTTTAATTTAATTTAATTTAAATTAGTTTTATTTAATTTAATTAAATTATATTAAATTAAATTAAGTTAAATTAAAGCAAATTAAATTAAATTTAATTTAATTTAATTTAATTAAATTTAATTAAATTAAATAAAACTAAATTAAATTAAATTAAATTGAAAAAGAAGTCTGATGAGGAAACGTGGTGGTTTCCGAAATAGCAGCTATAACTTCTACCGTCCAAAGCTATTGTTGTAATTTTTTCACTATTTCCAAAAAATATGTGGTCTGAAACAGTTCCATTTAAATGAAAACCCAAAAACAATGCAACACAATAATGACCTGAAAAAGCATCTAGGAATTACGGAAGAGCCTTGCCGTGCGAATGAAATTTTCCAATAATAAAAAAGGCGTTGCTTTAAAATATTTGTTGGTAAATTCTTCGCAAAAACAACTACATCGCGTCAAGTTTACAGCTACAGAATATCTGAGCACTTGATCGTGGATATGTAGGTAAAAGGAAAAAAGTGAAAAACAACAATATGTGAAAGCGGCACACATGTAGCTTAATGGGATTACCATTGGCTCGTGCTGTGGGCATCCCAAGTTCGAATTCCATTCGAACAAAAGGTGTCTGGAAAAAGAAGTCTGATGAGGAAACGTGGTGGTTTCCGAAATAGCAGCTATAACTTCTACCGTCCAAAGCTATTGTTGTAATTTTTTCACTATTTCCAAAAAATATGTGGTCTGAAACAGTTCCATTTAAATGAAAACCCAAAAACAATGCAACACAATAATGACCTGAAAAAGCATCTAGGAATTACGGAAGAGCCTTGCCGTGCGAATGAAATTTTCCAATAATAAAAAAGGCGTTGCTTTAAAATATTTGTTGGTAAATTCTTCGCAAAAACAACTACATCGCGTCAAGTTTACAGCTACAGAATATCTGAGCACTTGATCGTGGATATGTAGGTAAAAGGAAAAAAGTGAAAAACAACAATATGTGAAAGCGGCACACATGTAGCTTAATGGGATTACCATTGGCTCGTGCTGTGGGCATCCCAAGTTCGAATTCCATTCGAACAAAAGGTGTCTGGAAAAAGAAGTCTGATGAGGAAACGTGGTGGTTTCCGAAATAGCAGCTATAACTTCTACCGTCCAAAGCTATTGTTGTAATTTTTTCACTATTTCCAAAAAATATGTGGTCTGAAACAGTTCCATTTAAATGAAAACCCAAAAACAATGCAACACAATAATGACCTGAAAAAGCATCTAGGAATTACGGAAGAGCCTTGCCGTGCGAATGAAATTTTCCAATAATAAAAAAGGCGTTGCTTTAAAATATTTGTTGGTAAATTCTTCGCAAAAACAACTACATCGCGTCAAGTTTACAGCTACAGAATATCTGAGCACTTGATCGTGGATATGTAGGTAAAAGGAAAAAAGTGAAAAACAACAATATGTGAAAGCGGCACACATGTAGCTTAATGGGATTACCATTGGCTCGTGCTGTGGGCATCCCAAGTTCGAATTCCATTCGAACAAAAGGTGTCTGGAAAAAGAAGTCTGATGAGGAAACGTGGTGGTTTCCGAAATAGCAGCTATAACTTCTACCGTCCAAAGCTATTGTTGTAATTTTTTCACTATTTCCAAAAAATATGTGGTCTGAAACAGTTCCATTTAAATGAAAACCCAAAAACAATGCAACACAATAATGACCTGAAAAAGCATCTAGGAATTACGGAAGAGCCTTGCCGTGCGAATGAAATTTTCCAATAATAAAAAAGGCGTTGCTTTAAAATATTTGTTGGTAAATTCTTCGCAAAAACAACTACATCGCGTCAAGTTTACAGCTACAGAATATCTGAGCACTTGATCGTGGATATGTAGGTAAAAGGAAAAAAGTGAAAAACAACAATATGTGAAAGCGGCACACATGTAGCTTAATGGGATTACCATTGGCTCGTGCTGTGGGCATCCCAAGTTCGAATTCCATTCGAACAAAAGGTGTCTGGAAAAAGAAGTCTGATGAGGAAACGTGGTGGTTTCCGAAATAGCAGCTATAACTTCTACCGTCCAAAGCTATTGTTGTAATTTTTTCACTATTTCCAAAAAATATGTGGTCTGAAACAGTTCCATTTAAATGAAAACCCTAAAATAAGTTAAATTAAATTATATTAAAGTAAATTAAAATAAATTAAATAAATTAAATGAATTAAATTTAATAATTTAAATTAAATTAAATTAAGTTAAATTAAATGAAATGAAATTATATTAAATTAAATTAAAGTAAATTAAACTAAAAGAAGTTAAATTAAATTAAATTAAACTAAATTAAATTAAATTAAATTAAATTAAATTAAATTAAATTAAATTAAATAAAATTAAATTAAATTAAATTAAATTAAATTAAATTAAATAAAACAAATTAAATTAAATTAAATAAAATTAAATTTAATTAAATTAAATAAAATTAAATGAATTAAAATAATATTAAATTAAATTAAATTATATTAAATTAAACTTAAATTAATAAATTAAATTATATTAAATTAAATTAAATTAAATTAAATTAAATTAAAGTAAATTAAATTAACCTAATTAAATTTAATTAAATTAAATTAAATTATATTAAAATAAATTAAAGTAAATAAAATTAAAATAAATGAAATTAAATTAAATTAAATTAATTTAATAAAAATTAAATTAATATAAATTAAAATAAATAAAATAAAATTAAATTAATTTAAATTAAATAAAATTAAATTAAATTAAATTAAATTAAACTAAATTAAATTAAATTAAATAAAATTAAATTAAATTAAATTAAATTAAATTATATTAAATTAAATTAAATTAAATAAAGTTAAATTAAATTAAATTAAATTAAATTAAACTAAATTAAATTAAATTAAATTAAAGTATGTTAAATTAAATTAAATTAAATTAAAATAAATTAAATTAAATTAAATTAAATTAAATTAAATTAAATTAAATTAAATTAAAATAAATAAAATTAAATTAAATTAAATTAACTTAAATTAATTAAATTAAATTAAATTAAAGTAAATTAAATTAAATTAAACTAAATTAATATAAATTTATTTAATTTTAAAATAAATTAAATTAAATTATATTAATTTATGTTCAATTAAATTAAATTAAATTAAATTAAATTAAATTAAAATAAATTGAATTAAATTAAATTAAATTATATTAAATTAAATTAAGTTAAATTAAAATAAATTAAATTAAATTAAATTAATTTTATTAATATTAAATTTAATTTAATTTCATTCAATTTAACTAAATTAAATAAAACTAAATTAAATTAAATTAAATTAAAATAAGCTAAATTAAATTATATTAAATTAAATTAAAATAAAATAAATTTAATTTAATTTAATTTAATTTAATTAAATTATATTAAATTAATTTTGATTAAATTAAATTATATTAAATTAAATTAAATTAAAGTAAATTAAATTAAATTGAATTAAATTTAATAATTTAAATTAAATTAAATTAAGTTAAATTAAATTAAATGAAATTATATTAAATTAAATTAAAGTAAATTAAACTAAAATAAATTAAAATAAATTAAATTAAACTAAATTAAATTAAATTAAATTAAATTAAATTAAATTAAATAATATTAAATTAAATTAAATTAAATTATATTAAATTAAATTAAATTAAATTATATTAAATTAAATTAAATAAAATTAAATTAAATTAAATTAAATTAAATTAAATTAAATTAAACTAAATTAAGTTAAATTAAATTAAATTAAATTAAATTTAAAATTAAATTATATTAAATTAAATTAAATTAAATTAAATTAAATTAAAGTAAATTAAACAAACTAAATTAAATTGAATTAAATTTAATAATTTAAATTAAATTAAATTAAGTTAAATTAAATTAAATGAAATTATATTAAATTAAATTAAAGTAAATTAAACTAAAATAAATTAAATTAAACTAAATTAAATTAAATTAAATTAAATTAAATTATATTAAATTAAATTAAACTATATAAATTAAATTAAATTAAATTAAATTAAATTAATTTAATTAAATTAAATTAAGTTAAATTAAAATAAATTAAATTAAATTAAATTAAACTAAATTAAATTAAATTAAATTAAATTAAAATAAATTAAAATAAATAAAATTAAATAAAATTAAATAAAATTAAATAAAATTAAATTAAATTAAATTGAATTAAATTAAATTAAAATAATTTAAATTAAATTAAATTAAATTAAATTAAAATAAATTTAATTAAGTTAAATTAAATTAAATTAAATTAAATTAAACTAAATTAAATTAAATTAAAATGAATTGAATTAAATTAATTTAAATTAAATTAAATTAAGTTAAATTAAATTAAATTAAATTAAAGTAAATTAAATTAAATTAAATTAAAATTAAAATAAATTAAATTAAAGTAAATTAAATTAACCTAATTAAATTTAATTTAATTAAACTAAATTATATTAAAATAAAATAAAATAAATAAAAATAAAATAAATGAAATTAAATTAAATTAAATTAATTTAATATAAATTAATATAAATTAAATTAAAATAATGAAAATAAAATTAAATTAATTTATATTAAATTAAATTAAATAAAATTAAATTAAATTAAATTAAATTAAACTAAATTAAATTAAATTAAATTAAATTATATTAAATTAAATTAAATTATATTAAATTAAATTAAATTAAATAAAGTTAAAATAAGTTAAATTAAATTAAACTAAATTTAATTAAAATAAAGTAAGTTAAATTAAATTAAATAAAATTATATTAAATTAAAATAAATAAAATTAAATTAATTTAAATTAAACTAAATTAAATTAAATTAAATTAAATTAATTTAAATTAAATTAAATTAAATTAAATTATATTATATTATAATAAATTAAATTAAATTAAATTAAATCAAATTAAAATAAATTAAATCAATTTAAACTAAATTAAATAAAATTAAATTATATTAAAAAAATTTAAATAAATTAAATTAAATTAAATTAAATTAATATAAATTAAATTAAATTAAATTAAATCAATTTAAATTAATCTAAAGTAAATTAAATTAAATAAAATTAAATTAAATTATATTAAATTAGATTAAATAAAATAAAATTAAATTAAATAAAATTAAATTAAACTAAATTAAATTAAATTAATTTAAAGTAAGTTAAATTAAATTAAATTAAATTAAATTAAGATAAGGTAAATTCAATTAAATTAAATTAAATTAAATTAAATTAATTTAAACTAAATTAAATTAAATTAAATTAAATTAAATTAAATTAAATTAAATTAAATTTAATTAAATTAAATTAAATTAAATTAATTTAAATTATATTAAATTAAATTAAGTTGAATTAAATTAAATTAAATTAAATTAAACTAAGTTTAATTAAACTAAATAAAATTAAATTAAATTAAATTAAATTAAATTAAATTAAATTAAATTAAATTAACTTAAATTAATTAAATTAAATTAAATTAAATTAAACTATATTAAATTAAATTAAATTAAATTTAATTAAATTAAATTAAAATAAATTGAATTAAATTAAATTAAATTAAATTAAATTAAATTAAATTAAATTAAACTAAGTTAAATTAAATTAAATTAAATTAAAATAAATTAAAGTAAAGAAAATTATATTAAATTAAATTAAAATAAATTAATAAATAATTTAAATTAAAATAAATTAAATTAAATTAAATTAAAGTAAATTAAATTAAACTAAATTAAATTAATTTAAATTAAATTAAAATAAATTAAATTAAATTAAATTAAATTAAATTAAATTAAATTTAATTAAAGTAAATTAAATAAACTAAATAAACTAAATTCAATTAAATTAAATTTAATTAAATTAAACTAAATTAAATTAAATTAAATTAAATTAAAGTAAATTAAATAAACTAAATAAACTAAATTAAATTAAATTAAATTAAATTAAATTAAAATAAATTAAATTAAATTAAATTAAATTAAATTAAATTAAATTAAATTAAATTAATTTAAATTAAATTAAATTAAAATAAATTAAATTAAATTAAATTTAATTAAATTAAATTAATTTAAATTAAATTAAATTAATTTAAATTAAGTTAAATTAAATTAAATTAATTTAAATTAAATTAAATTAAACTAAATTAAATTAAATTAAATTAAATTAAATTCAGTTAAATTAAATTAAATTAATTTAAATCAAATTAAATTAAATTAAATTAAATTAAATTAAATTAAATTAAATTAAATTAAATTAAATTAAATTAAATAAAATTAAATTAAATTATATTAAATTAGATTAAATTAAATAAAATTAAATTAAATAAAATTAAATTAAACTAAATTAAATTAAATTAATTTAAAGTAAGTTAAATTAAATTAAATTAAATTAAATTAAGATAAGGTAAATTCAATTAAATTAAATTAAATTAAATTAAATTAATTTAAACTAAATTAAATTAAATTAAATTAAATTAAATTAAATTAAATTAAATTAAATTAAATTTAATTAAATTAAATTAAATTAAATTAATTTAAATTATATTAAATTAAATTAAGTTGAATTAAATTAAATTAAATTAAATTAAACTAAGTTTAATTAAACTAAATAAAATTAAATTAAATTAAATTAAATTAAATTAAATTAACTTAAATTAATTAAATTAAATTAAATTAAAGTAAATTAAATTAAATTAAACTATATTAAATTAAATTAAATTAAATTTAATTAAATTAAATTAAAATAAATTGAATTAAATTAAATTAAATTAAATTAAATTAAATTAAATTAAACTAAGTTAAATTAAATTAAATTAAATTAAAGTAAAGTAAATTATATTAAATTAAATTAAAATAAATTAATAAATAATTTAAATTAAAATAAATTAAATTAAATTAAATTAAAGTAAATTAAATTAAACTAAATTAAATTAATTTAAATTAAATTAAAATAAATTAAATTAAATTAAATTAAATTAAATTAAATTAAATTAAATTAAATTAAATTAAAGTAAATTAAATAAACTAAATAAACTAAATTCAATTAAATTAAATTTAATTAAATTAAACTAAATTAAATTATATTAAATTAAATTAAAGTAAATTAAATAAACTAAATAAACTAAATTAAATTAAATTAAATTAAATTAAAATAAATTAAATTAAATTAAATTAAATTAAATTAAATTAAATTAATTTAAATTAAATTAAATTAAAATAAATTAAATTAAATTAAATTTAATTAAATTAAATTAATTTAAATTAAATTAAATTAAGTTAAATTAAGTTAAATTAAATTAAATTAATTTAAATTAAATTAAATTAAACTAAATTAAATTAAATTAAATTAAATTAAATTCAGATAAATTAAATTAATTTAATTTAAATCAAATTAAATTAAATTAAATTAAATTAAATTAAATTAAATTAAATTAAATTAAATTAAATTAAATTAAATTAAATTAAATTAAATTAAATTAAATTAAAATAAATTAAATTAAATTAAATTAAATTAAATTAAATTAAATTAAATTAAATTAAATTAAATTAAATAAAATAAAATAAAATAAATTAAATTAAACTAAATAAAACTAAATTTAATTAAATTAAATAAAATTAAATAAATTAAAATAAAATTAAATTAAATTAAATTATATTAAATTAAACTTAAATTAATTAAATTAAATTAAATTATATTAAATTAAATTAAATTAAAAAAATTAAATTAAATTAAATCAAAGTAAATAAAATTAAAATAAATTAAATTAAATTAAAGTAAATTAAATTAACCTAATTAAATTAAATTTAATTAAATTAAATTATATTAAAATAAATTAAAATAAATAAAATTAAAATATATGAAATTAAATTAAATTAAATTAATTTAATATAAATTAAATTAATTTAAATTAAATTAAATTAAATTAAATTAAATTAAATTAAATTAAATTAAATTAAATAAAATTATATTAAATTAAAATAAATTAAATAAAGTTAAATTAAATTAAATTAAATTAAATTAAACTAAATTAAATTAAATTAAATTAAAGTAAGTTAAATTAAATTAAATTAAATTAAAATAAATTAAAATAAAATAAATTAAATTAAATTAAAGTAAATTAAATTAAACTAAATTAAATTAAATTAAATTAATTTAAATTAAATTATATTAAATTAAATTAAATTAAATTAAATTAAATTAAATTATATTATATTATAATAAATTAAATTAAATTAATATAAATAAATTAAAATAATTTAAATCAATTTAAATTAAATTAAATAAAATTAAATTAAATTAAATTAAGTTAAATTAAATTAAATGAAATTATATTAAATTAAATGAAAGTAAATTAAACTAAAATAAATTAAATTAAATTAAATTAAACTAAATTAAATTAAATTAAATTAAATTAAATTAAATTATATTAAATTAAATTAAATTAAATTAAATGAAATTAAATTAAATTAAATTAAATTAAATTAAATTAAATTAAATAAAATTAAATTAAAATAAATTAAATTAAATTAAATTATTTTAAACTAAATTTAAAATTAAATTATATTAAATTAAATTAAATTAAATTAAGTTAAATTAAATTAAATGAAATTATATTAAATTAAATTAAAGTAAATTAAACTAAAATAAATTAAATTAAACTAAATTAAATTAATTTAAATTAAATTAAATTAAATTATATTAAATTAAATTAAAATATATTAAATTAAATTAAATTAAATTAAATTAAGTTAAATTAAAATAAATTAAATTAAATTAAATTAAATTAAATTAAATTAAATTAAATTAAATTAAAATAAATTAAAATAAATAAAATAAAATTAAATTAAATTAAATTAAATTAAATAAAAATAACTTAAAATAATTTAAATTAAATTAAATAAAATTACATTAAATTAAATTAAATTAAAATAAATTTAAATAAATTTAAATATATTAAAATAAATTAAATTAAATTTAATTAAGTTAAATTAAATAAAATTAAATTAAATTAAAATAAATTTAATTAAGTTAAATTAAATTAAATTAAATTGAATTAAACTAAATTAAATTAAATTAAAAAAATTGAATTAAATTAAAGTAAATTAAATTAAATTAAATTAAACTAAGTTAAATTAAATTAAATTAAATTAAATTAAAGTAAATTAAATTAAATTAAATTAAAATAAATTAAATTAAATTAAATTAAATTAAAGTAAATTAAATTAAACTAAATTAAATTAATTTAAATTAAATTAAAATAAATTAAATTAAATTAAATTTAATTAAATTAAATTTAATTAAATTAAACTAAATTAAATTAAATTAAAGTAAATTGAATAAACTAAATAAACTAATTTAAATTAAATTAAATTGAATTAAGTTAAAATAAATTAAATTAAATTAAATTAAATTA
The DNA here is from genome assembly GCA_037013455.1 of Ceratitis rosa. Lineage (NCBI taxonomy): Eukaryota > Metazoa > Arthropoda > Insecta > Diptera > Tephritidae > Ceratitis > Ceratitis rosa. The sequence goes on along the minus strand of JAWMAG010000082.1, from coordinate 114,807 downwards.
AATTTAATTAAATTAATTTAAATTAAATTAAATTAAGTTAAATTAAATTAAATTAAATTCAATTAAATTAATTTAATTTAAATAAAATAAAATAAAATAAAATAAAATAAAATAAAATTAAATTAAATTAAATTAAATTAAATTAAATTAAATTAAATTAAATTAAATTAAATTAAATTAAATTAAATTAAATTAAATTAAATTAAATTAAATTAAATTAAATTAAATTAAATTAAATTAAATTAAATTAAATTAAATTAAATTAAATTAAATTAAATTAAATTAAATTAAATTAAATTAAATTAAATTAAATTAAATTAAATTAAATTAAATTAAATTAAATTAAATTAAATTAAATTAAATTAAATTAAATTAAATTAAATTAAATTAAATTAAATTAAATTAAATTAAATAAAATTAAATAAATTAAGTTAAATTAAATAAAATTTAATTTAATTAAATTACATAAAATTAAATAAATTAAAATAAAATTAAATTAAATTAAATTATATTAAATTGAACTTAAAATAATTAAATTAAGTAAAATTCAATTAAATTAAATTAAATTAAATTAAATTAAATCAAAGTAAATAAAATTAAATTAAATTAAATTAAATTAAAGTAAATTAAAGTAACCTAATTAAATTTAATTTAATTAAATTAAAGTAAATAAAGTTAAAATAAGTTAAATTAAATTAAACTAAATTTAATTAAATTTAAGTAAGTTAAATTAAATTAAATAAAATTATATTAAATTAAAATAAATAAAATTAAATTAATTTAAATTAAACTAAATTAAATTAAATTAAATTAAATTAATTTAAATTAAATTATATTAAATTAAATTAAATTAAATTAAATTAAATTAAATTAAATTATATTATATTATAATAAATTAAATTAAATTAAATTAAATCAAATTAAAATAAATTAAATCAATTTAAATTAAATTAAATGAAATTAAATTATATTAAAAAAAATTTAAATAAATTAAATTAAATTAAATTAAATTAAATAAAATTAAATTAAACTAAATTAAATTAAATTAATTTAAAGTAAGTTAAATTAAATTAAATTAAATTAAATTAAGATAAGGTAAATTCAATTAAATTAAATTAAATTAAATTAATTTAAACTAAATTAAATTAAATTAAATTAAATTAAATTAAATTTAATTAAATTAAATTAAATTTAATTAAATTAAATTAAATTAAATTAATTTAAATTATATTAAATTAAATTAAGTTGAATTAAATTAAATTAAATTAAATTAAACTAAGTTTAATTAAACTAAATAAAATTAAATTAAATTAAATTAAATTAAATTAACTTAAATTAATTAAATTAAATTAAATTAAAGTAAATTAAATTAAATTAATCTATATTAAATTAAATTAAATTAAATTTAATTATATTAAATTAAAATAAATTGAATTAAATTAAATTAAATTAAATTAAATTAAATTAAATTAAATTAAACTTAGTTAAATTAAATTAAATTAAATTAAAATAAATTAAAGTAAATTAAATTATATTAAATTAAATTAAAATAAATTAATAAATAATTTAAATTAAAATAAATTAAATTAAATTAAATTAAAGTAAATTAAATTAAACTAAATTAAATTAATTTAAATTAAATTAAAATAAATTAAATTAAATTATTGGATGAGTGCATAAGTTCGTGCCCGATTCCGCTGGATGCCGTACGAATCGTTTGAGAGAGGCGCTCGTGAAAGAAATATATACATATTATATATCGTTGGAAAGGTGACAGTCCGAACTGTAAATCAAGCATAAAATAACTTCATTTTGATTTGAGTTGCTCAGTGAAAAGACGCATGGTAGATGAACAACGAAAAAGATCATATGCGTCATATTATGTTATACGAATTCCGCAAAGGAAAACCAGTGGGCGCTGCAACTAAAGATATTCGCGAAGTTTATTTGGACCGTGCTCCAGCACTCCGCACAGTAAAGAAATGGTTCGCGAAATTTCGTTCTGGAGATTTTAACCTCGAAGATCAACCTCGCAGTGGACGGCCTTCTGAGCTTGATGACGATGTTCTAAGGACTTTAGTTGCGAATAACTCACTTATTTCGACGGAAGAGGTTGCCAGTGAATTGAACGTCAACAAATCAACTGCGTTTCGTCGTTTAAAAACGGTTGGGTACACTTTGAAGCTCGATACATGGGTGCCACATCAGTTGAGTGAAAAGAACAAAGTGGATCGTATGTTAACAGCAATTTCTTTGCTTCGACGGATCAAAAACGAACCTTTTTTGGATCAGCTCGTGACTGGTGATGAAAAATGGGTCCTGTACAACAATGTTCAATGCAAAAGAACATGGTAACAGGCACACGAAGGGGCGGAACCGATGTCGAAAGGTGGATTGCATCCGATGAAGGTACTGCTGTGCATTTGGTGGGATATCCGAGGCGTGATCTATTTTGAGCTCTTGCCAGCTGGAGAAACGATCACTGCCAACAAGTATTGTCAGCAATTGGTCGAATTGAAGAAAGCAATTGATGAAAAACGTCCGATTTTGGCCAATCGCAAAGGAGTTCTTTTCCATCATGACAACGCCAGGCCACATGTTGCAAAACCGACCCTGGCCAAACTGAAGGAGATGAATTGGGAAATCATGCCGCATCCCCCATATTCAACCGACATTGCACCTTCTGATTATCATTTGTTTCGATCGCTGCAGAACAATTTGAATGGAAAAAAATTTAAAAATGTGGAAGACGTCAAAAACCACCTTGACACCTTTTTCAACGAGAAACCACGCGATTTCTATGAATCAGGCATCCGTAAATTGGTTGAACGTTGGGAGTGGATTGCCGAACATGATGGCGAATACATAATTGATTAATAAAAGCGCTTTCTTCAAAAAATTTCAATTTTAGTTTGCACTTGAAATCGGGCACGAACTTATGCACTCATCCAATAAATTCAATTAAATTAAATTTAATTAAATTAAACTAAATTAAATTAAATTAAATTAAATTAAAGTAAATTAAATAAACTAAATAAACTAAATTAAATTAAATTAAATTAAATTAAATTAAAATAAATTAATTTAAATTAAATTAAATTAAAATAAATTAAATTAAATTAAATTTAATTAAATTAAATTAATTTAAATTAAATTCAATTAAGTTAAATTAAAATAAATTAAATTAAATTAGTTTAAATTAAATTAAAGTAAACTAATTAAATTAAATTAAATTAAATTAAATTCAGTTAAATTAAATTAATTTAATTTAAATCAAATTAAATTAAATTAAATTAAATTAAATTAAATTAAATTAAATTAAATTAAATTAAATTAAATTAAATTAAATTAAATTAAATTAAATAAAATAAATTAAATTAAACTAAATAAAATTAAATTTAATTAAATTAAATAAAATTAAATAAATTAAAATAAAATAAAATTAAATTAAATTATATTAGATTAAACTTAAATTAATTAAATTAAATTAAATTATATTAAATTAAATTAAATTAAAAAAATTAAATTAAATTAAATCAAAGTAAATAAAATTAAAATAAATTAAATTAAATTAAAGTAAATTAAATTAACCTAATTAAATTAAATTTATTTAAATTAAATTATATTAAAATAAATTAAAATAAATAAAATTAAAATATATGAAATTAAATTAAATTAAATTAATTTAATATAAATTAAATTAAATTAAATTAAAATAAATAAAATTAAATTAATTTAAATTAAATTAAATTAAATAAAATAAAATTAAATTAAACCAAATTAAATTAAATTAAATTAAATTAAATTAAATTAAATTAAATTAAATTAAATTAAATTAAATTAAATTAAAGTAAATTAAATTAAATTAAATTAAATTAAATTAAATTAAATTAAATTAAATTAAATTAAATTAAATAAAATTATATTAAATTAAAATAAATTAAATAAAGTTAAATTAAATTAAATTAAATTAAATTAAACTAAATTCAATTAAATTAAATTAAAGTAAGTTAAATTAAATTAAATTAAATTAAAATAAATTAAAATAAAAAAAATTAAATTAAATTAAAGTAAATTAAATTTAACTAAATTAAATTAAATTAAATTAATTTAAATTAAATTATATTAAATTAAATTAAATTAAATTAAATAAAATTAAATTATATTATATTATAATAAATTAAATTAAATTAATATAAATCAAATTAAAATAAATTAAATCAATTTAAATTAAATTAAATAAAATTAAATTAAATTAAATTAAATTAAATTAAAAAAATTTAAATAAATTAAATTAAATTAAATTAATATAAATTAAATTTAATTAAATCAAATTAAATTAATCTAAATTAAATTAAATTAAATAAAATAAAATTAAATTAAATTAAATTATATTAAATTAAATAAAATTAAATTAAATAAAATTAAATTAAACTAAATTAAATTAAATTAATTTAAAGTAAGTTAAATTAAATTAAATTAAATTAAATTAAATTAAGGTAAGGTAAATTAAATTAAATTAAATTAAATTAAATTAATTTAAACTAAATTAAATTAAATTAATTTAAACTAAATTAAATTAAATTAAATTAAATTAAATTAAATTAAATTAAATTAAATTAAATTAAATTAAATTAAATTAAATTAAATTAAATTAAAATAAATTAAATTAAATTAAATTAAATTAAATTAAATTAAATTAAAATAAAATAAATAAATATAAATTAAATTAAATTAAATTAAATTAAATTAAATTAAATTAAATTAAATTAACTTAAATTAATTAATTTAAATTAAATTAAATTAAATTACATTAAAGTAAATTAAATTAAATTAAACTAAATTAAATTAAATTAAATTAAATTAAATTTAATTAAAATTAAAATAAATTAAATTAAATTATATTAATTTAAGTTCAATTAAATTAAATTAAATTAAATTAAAATAAAGTGAATTAAATTAAATTAAATTATATTAAATTAAATTAAGTTAAATTAAATAAATTAAATTAAATTAAATTTAATTTAATTAAATTTAATTAAATTAAATAAAACTAAATTAAATTAAATTAAATTAAAATAAGTTAAATTAAATTATATTAACTTAAATTAAAATAAAATAAATTTATTTTAATTTAATTAAATTTAATTAAATTATATTAAATTAAATTTAATTAAATTAAATTATATTAAATTAAATTAAAATAAAGTAAATTAAAATAAATTAAATTAAATTGAATTAAATTTAATAATTTAAATTAAATTAAATTAAGTTAAATTAAATTAAATGAAATTATATTAAATTAAATGAAAGTAAATTAAACTAAAATAAATTAAATTAAATTAAATTAAACTAAATTAAATTAAATTAAATTAAATTATATTAAATTATATTAAATTAAATTAAATTAAATTAAATTAATAAAATTAAATTAAATTAAATTAAATTAAATTAAATTAAATAAAATTAAATTAAAATAAATTAAAATAAATTAAATTAAATTAAATTATTTTAAATTAAATTTAAAATTAAATTATATTAAATTAAATTAAATTAAATTAAGTTAAATTAAATTAAATGAAATTATATTAAATTAAATTAAAGTAAATTAAACTAAAATAAATTAATTTAAACTAAATTAAATTACTTTAAATTAAATTAAATTAAATTATATTAAATTAAATTAAACTATATTAAATTAAATTAAATTAAATTAAATTAAGTTAAATTAAAATAAATTAAATTAAATTAAATTAAATTAAATTAAATTAAATTAAAATAAATTAAAATAAATAAAATAAAATTAAATTAAATTAAATTAAATTAAATAAAATTAACTTAAAATAATTTAAATTAAATTAAATAAAATTACATCAAATTAAATTAAATTAAAATAAATTTAAATAAATTTAAATATATTAAAATAAATTAAATTAAATTAAATTTAATTAAGTTAAATTAAATAAAATTAAATTAAATTAAAATAAATTTAATTAAGTTAAATTAAATTAAATTAAACTAAATTAAACTAAATTAAATTAAATTAATATAAATTGAATTAAATTAAATTAAATTAAATTAAATTAAATTAAACTAAGTTAAATTAAATTAAATTAAATTAAATTAAAATAAATTAAATTAAATTAAATTAAAATAAATTAAATTAAATTAAATTAAAGTAAATTAAATTAAACTAAATTAAATTAATTTAAATTAAATTAAAATAAATTAAATTAAAATAAATTCAATTAAATTAAATTTAATTAAATTAAACTAAATTAAATTAAATTAAAGTAAATTGAATAAACTAAATAAACTAATTTAAATTAAATTAAATTGAATTAAATTAAAATAAATTAAATTAAATTAAATTAAATTAAATTAAATTAAATTTAATTAAATTAATTTAAATTAAATTAAATTAAGTTAAATTAAATTAAATTAAAATAAATTAAATTCAATTAAATTAATTTAATTTAAATAAAATAAAATAAAATTAAATTAAATTAAATTAAATTAAATTAAATTAAATTAAATTAAATTAAATTAAATTAAATTAAATTAAATTAAATTAAATTAAATTAAATTAAATTAAATTAAATTAAATTAAATTAAATTAAATTAAATTAAATTAAATTAAATTAAATTAAATTAAATTAAATTAAATTAAATTAAATTAAATTAAATTAAGTTAAATTAAAAAAATTTTAATTTAATTAAATTAAATAAAATTAAATAAATTAAAATAAAATTAAATTAAATTAAATTATATTAAATTGAACTTAAAATAATTAAATTAAGTAAAATTCAATTAAAATAAATTAAATTAAATTTAATTAAATTAAATCAAAGTAAATAAAATTAAATTAAATTAAATTATATTAAAATAAATTAAAATAAATAAAAATAAAATAAATGAAATTAAATTAAATTAAATTAATTTAATATAAATTAAATTAAAATAAATAAAATAAAATAAAATTAATTTAAATTAAATTAAATTAAATTAAATTAAATTAAATTAAATTAAACTAAATTAAATTAAATTAAATTAAATTAAATTAAATTAAATTAAATTTAATTAAATTAAATTAAATTAAATTATATTGAATTAAATTAAATTAAATTAAATTAAATTAAACTAAATTAAAATAAATTATATTATATTATAATAAATTAAATTAAATTAAATTAAATTGAATAAACTAAATAAACTTATTTAAATTAAATTAAATTGAATTAAATTAAAATAAATTAAATTAAATTAAATTAAATTAAAATAATTTAAATTAAATTAAATTAAATTAAATTAAATTAAATTTAATTAAATTAAATTAAATTAAATAAATTTAAATTATATTAAATTAAATTAAGTTGAATTAAATTAAATTAAATTAAATTAAACTAAGTTTAATTAAACTAAATAAAATAAAATTAAATTAAATTAAATTAAATTAAATTAAATTAAATTAAATTAAATTAACTTAAATTAATTAAATTAAATTAAATTAAAGTAAATTAAATTAAATTAAACTATATTAAATTAAATTAAATTAAATTAAATTAAATTAAATTAAATTAAAATAAATTGAATTAAATTAAATTAAATTAAATTAAATTAAATTAAATTAAACTAAGTTAAATTAAATTAAATTAAATTAAAATAAATTAAAGTAAATTAAATTATATTAAATTAAATTAAAATAAATTAATAAATAATTTAAATTAAAATAAATTAAATTAAATTAAATTAAAGTAAATTAAATTAAACTAAATTAAATTAATTTAAATTAAATTAAAATAAATTAAATTAAATTAAATTCAATTAAATTAAATTTAATTAAATTAAACTAAATTAAATTAAATTAAATTAAATTAAAGTAAATTAAATAAACTAAATAAACTAAATTAAATTAAATTAAATTAAATTAAAATAAATTAAATTAAATTAAATTAAATTAAATTAAATTAAATTAATTTAAATTAAATTAAATTAAGTTAAAATAAATTAAATTAAATTAAATTTAATTAAATTAAATTAATTTAAATTAAATTAAATTAAGTTAAATTAAGTTAAATTAAATTAAATTAATTTAAATTAAATTAAATTAAACTAAATTAAATTAAATTAAATTAAATTAAATTCGGTTAAATTAAATTAATTTAATTTAAATTAAATTAAATTAAATTAAATTAATTTAAATTAAATTAAATTAAATTAAATTAAATTATATTAAATTAAATTAAATTAAATTAAATTAAATTAAATTAAATAAAATAAATTAAATTAAACTAAATAAAATTAAATTTAATTAAATTAAATAAAATTAAATAAATTAAAATAAAATAAAATTAAATTAAATTATATTGAATTAAACTTAATTAATTAAATTAAATTAAATTATATTAAATTAAATTAAATTAAAATAAATTAAATTAAATTAAATCAAAGTAAATAAAATTAAAATAAATTAAATTAAATTAAAGTAAATTAAATAAACCTAATTAAATTAAATTTAATTAAATTAAATTATATTAAAATAAATTAATATAAATAAAATTAAAATAAATGAAATTAAATTAAATTAAATTAATTTAATATAAATTAAATTAAATTAAATTAAAATAAATAAAATTAAATTAATTTAAATTAAATTAAATTAAATAAAATAAAATTAAATTAAATTAAATTAAACTAAATTAAATTAAATTAAATTAAATTAAATTAAATTAAATTAAATTAAATTAAATTAAATTAAATTAAATTAAATTAAATTAAATTAAATTAAATTAAATTAAATTAAATTAAATTAAATTAAATTAAATTAAATTAAATAAAATTATATTAAATTAAATTAAATTAAATAAAGTTAAATTAAATTAAATTAAATTAAATTAAACTAAATTAAATTAAATTAAATTAAAGTAAGTTAAATTACATTAAATTAAATTAAAATAAACTAAAATAAAATAAATTAATATTTATAGGGTAGTGTATGTGAGCTTTTCGGCCGTTAAATTAAAGTAAAAACCTTTGTTTTCCTTTTTTGCCTCCTACGCGTTTCGATACATTTTGTATCTTCCTCAGGGAGTCTAATTTATTTTGAACAAGAAAAACATAATTTACAAACATTATACATACACACATTTTTTTCTCAACCATACCTTAACACAAATATATTCACATGTATAATAGATATTATAAGTGATCATTACATCTGATCACTTACAGTGCAATAAATACAATAATGCTACATATCAGATTTTGCTTTTGCGTTCGTTATTATCGCTGTGTATACGCAGTTTATATTGTCCACGTCTTCTTTGTAGTTCATCGCACAGTGTATTTTTTGTTGTATTCGCAGTCCTTCTAATGTCATTCTTTTCCTTGTTTTCTTCTCTATATCAATTATTTTTGCATTGTCAAAGTCTGCTGTGTGGTTGCTTTGTGTAAGGTGTTGGGCTAACGCAGTTGTTTCCTTTCTATTTTTCGCGTCCGCCTTATGCTCGCCTATTCTAACACCTAGCGCTCGCTTTGTTGTTCCAATATAAACTTTATTGCATTGTTCGTCATTTTTTCCATTGCACTTTATTTTGTATATTACATTGTGTTGTTGCTCCTTATTTATTTTGTCTTTCGTTTTAGTAAAAATTGTGTTGAGTGTGCGATGTGGTCTGTGCGCAAAGGTTATTGTGTTGTTGTTGATATATTTCCCTAATGATTTGTTGTCCGTTAAACCTGGTATGTATGTTATGCCAGTGAATGCTTTGTTTTCGTTTTTAGTTTTAGCATTGTTGTTGGCGCCTTCTATTTTGTTAATTGTTGTTTTTATAAGCCTTTCTATTAGTGCGTTAGGGAATCCGTTTTAATTAAATTAAAATAAAATAAATAAATAAAAATAAATTAAATTAAATTAAATTAAATTAAAGTAAATTAAATTAAACTAAATTAAATTAAATTAAATTCATTTAAATTAAATTATATTAAATTAAATTAAATTAAATTAAATTATATTATATTATAATAAATTAAATTAAATTAATATAAATCAAATTAAAATAAATTAAATCAATTTAAATTAAATTAAATAAAATTAAATTAAATTAAATTAAATTATATTAAAAAAATTTAAATAAATTAAATTAAATTAAATTAAATTAATATAAATTAAATTAAATTAAATTAAATCAAATTAAATTAATCTAAATTAAATTAAATTAAATTAAATAAAATAAAATTAAATTAAATTATATTAAATTAAATTAAATTAAATAAAATTAAATTAAATAAAATTAAATTAAACTAAATTAAATTAAATTAATTTAAAGTAAGTTAAATTAAATTAAATTAAATTAAGGTAAGGTAAATTCAATTAAGTTAAATTAAATTAAATTAATTTAAACTAAATTAAATTAAATTAAATTAAATTAAATTAAATTAAATTAAATTAAATTAAAATAAAATAAATAAAAATAAATTAAATTAAATTAAATTAAATTAAATTAAATTAAATTAACTTAAATTAATTAAATTAAATTAAATTAATTAAATTAAATTAAAGTAAATTAAATTAAATTAAACTAAATTAAATTAAATTAAACTAAATTAAATTTAATTAAAGTTAAAATAAATTAAATTAAATTATATTAATTTAAGTTCAATTAAATTAAATTAAATTAAATTAAAATAAAGTGAATTAAATTAAATTAAATTATATTAAATTAAATTAAGTTAAATTAAAATAAATTAAATTAAATTAAATTTAATTTAATTAAATTTAATTAAATTAAATAAAACTAAATTAAATTAAATTAAATTAAAATAAGTTAAATTAAATTATATTAAATTAAATTAAAATAAAATAAATTTATTTTTATTTAATTTAATTTAATTTAATTATATTAAATTAAATTTAATTAAATTAATTATATTAAATTAAATTAAAATAAAGTAAATTAAAATAAATTAAATTAAATTGAATTAAATTTAATAATTTAAATTAAATTAAATTAAGTTAAATTAAATTAAATGAAATTATATTAAATTAAATGAAAGTAAATTAAACTAAAATAAATTAAATTAAATTAAATTAAACTAAATTAAATTAAATTAAATTAAATTAAATTAAATTGTATTAAATTAAATTAGATTAAATTAAATTAAATTAAATTAAATTAAATTAAATTAAATTAAATTAAATTAAATTAAATTAAATTAAATTAAATTAAATTAAATAAAATTAAATTAAATTAAATTAAAATAAATTAAATTAAATTAAATTAATTTAAATTAAATTTAAAATTAAATTATATTAAATTAAATTAAATTAAATTAAGTTAAATTAAATTAAATGAAATTATATTAAATTAAATTAAAGTAAATTAAACTAAAATAAATTAAATTAAACTAAATTAAATTAATTTAAATTAAATTAAATTAATTTAAATTAAATTAAATTAAATTATATTAAATTAAATTAAACTATATTAAATTAAATTAAATTAAATTAAATTAAGTTAAATTAAAATAAATTAAATTAAATTAAATTAAATTAAATTAAATTAAATTAAAATAAATTAATATAAATAAAATAAAATAAAATTAAATTAAATTAAATTAAATAAAATTAACTTAAAATAATTTAAATTAAATTAAATTAAATTACATTAAATTAAATTAAATTAAAATAAATTCAAATAAATTTAAATATATTAAAATAAATTAAATTAAATTTAATTAAGTTAAATTAAATAAAATTAAATTAAATTAAAATAAATTTAATTAAGTTAAATTAAATTAAATTAAATTAAATTAAACTAAATTAAATTAAATTAAAATAAATTGAATTAAATTAAATTAAATTAAATTAAATTAAATTAAATTAAACTAAGTTAAATTAAATTAAATTAAATTAAAGTAAATTAAATTAAATTAAATTAAAATAAATTAAATTAAATTAAATTAAAGTAAATTAAATTAAACTAAATTAAATTAATTTAAATTAAATTAAAATAAATTAAATTAAATTAAATTCAATTAAATTAAATTTAATTAAATTAAACTAAATTAAATTAAATTAAAGTAAATTGAATAAACTAAATAAACTAATTTAAATTAAATTAAATTGAATTAAATTAAAATAATTTTATTAAATTAAATTAAATTAAATTAAATTAAATTAAATTAATTTAAATTAAATTAAATTAAGTTAAATTAAATTAAATTAAATTCAATTAAATTAATTTAATTTAAATAAAATAAAATAAAATAAAATAAAATTAAATTAAATTAAATTAAATTAAATTAAATTAAATTAAATTAAATTAAATTAAATTAAATTAAATTAAATAAAATAAATTAAGTTAAATTAAATAAAATTTAATTTAATTAAATTAAATAAAATTTAATTTAATTAAACTAAATTAAATTAAATAAATTAAAATAAAATTAAATTAAATTAAATTATATTAAATTGAACTTAAATTAATTAAATTAAGTAAAATTCAATTAAATTAAATTAAATTAAATTAAATTAAAATAAATCAAAGTAAATAAAATTAAATTAAATTAAATTAAATTAAATTAAAGTAAATTAAATTAACCTAATTAAATTTAATTTAATTAAATTAAATTATATTAAAATAAATTAAAATAAATAAAAATAAAATAAATGAAATTAAATTAAATTAAATTAATTTAATATAAATTAAATTAAAATAAATAAAATAAAATTAAATTAATTTAAATTAAATTAAATTAAATAAAATTAAATTAAATTAAATTAAATTAAACTAAATTAAATTAAATTAAATTAAATTAAATTAAATTAAATTAAATTAAATTAAATTAGATTAAATTATATTGAATTAAATTAAATTAAATTAAATTAAATTAAATTAAATTAAATTATATTATATTATAATAAATTAAATTAAATTAAATTAAATTGAATAAACTAAATAAACTAATTTAAATTAAATTAAATTGAATTAAATTAAAATAAATTAAATTAAATTAAATTAAATTAAATTAATTTAAATTAAATTAAATTAAGTTAAATTAAATTAAATTAAAATAAATTAAATTCAATTAAATTAATTTAATTTAAATTAAATTAAAATAAATTAAATTAAATTAAGTTAAATTAAATTAAATTAAATTAAATTAAATTAAATTAAATTAAATTAAATTAAATTAAATTAAATTAAATTAAATTAAATTAAAGTAAATTAAATTAAATTAAATTAAATAAATTAAGTTAAATTAAATAAAATTTAATTTAATTAAATTAAATAAAATTAAATAAATTAAAATAAAATTAAATTATATTAAATTGAACTTAAATTAATTAAATTAAGTAAAATTCAATTAAATTAAATTAAATCAAATTAAATCAAAGTAAATAAAATTAAATTAAATTAAATTAAATTAAAGTAAATTAAATTAACCTAATTAAATTTAATTTAATTTAATTAAATTATATTAAAATAAATTAAAATAAATAAAAATAAGATAAATGAAATTAAATTAAATTATATTAAATTAAATTAAATTAAATAAAGTTAAATTAAATTTAATTAAATTAAATAAAACTAAATTAAATTAAATTAAATTAAAGTAAGTTAAATTAAATTAATTTAAATTAAAATAAACTAAAATAAAATAAATTAAATTAAATTAAAGTAAATTAAATTAAACTAAATTAAATTAAATTAAATTAATTTAAATTAAATTATATTAAATTAAATTAAATTAAATTTAATTAAATTAAATTATATTATATTATAATAAATTAAATTAAATTAATATAAATCAAATGAAAATAAATTAAATCAATTTAAATTAAATTAAATTGAATTAAATTAAATTGTATTAAAAAAATTTAAATAAATTAAATTAAATTAAATTAAATTAATATAAATTAAATTGAATTAAATTAAATCAAATTAAATTAATCGAAATTAAATTAAATTAAATAAAATAAAATAAAATTAAATTAAATTATGATAAATTAAATTAAATTAAATTAAATTAAATTAAATTAAATTAAATTAAATTAAATTAAATTTAATTAAAATTGAAATAAATTAAATTAAATTAAATTAATTTAAGTTCAATTAAATTAAATTAAATTAACTTAAATTAATTAAATTAAATTAAATTAAATTAAATTAAATTAAATTAAAGTTAATTAAATTAAATTAAACTAAATTAAATTAAATTAAATTAAATTTAATTAAAATTAAAATAAATTAAATTAAATTATATTAATTTAAGTTCAATTAAATTAAATTAAATTAAATTAAAATAAATTGAATTAAATTAAATTAAACTATATTAAATTATATTAAATTAAATTAAGTTAAATTAAAATAAATTAAATTAAATTTAATTTAAATTAATTAAATTTAATTAAATTAAATAAAACTAAATTAAATTAATTTAAATTAAAAAAAGTTAAATTAAATTAAATTAAAATAAAATAAATTTATTTTAATTTAATTTAATTTAATTAAATTATATTAAATTAAATTTAATTAAATTAAATTTTATTAAATAAAATTAAAATAAAGTAAATTAAAATAAATTAAATTAAATTGAATTAAATTTAATAATTTAAATTAAAATAAATTAAGTTAAATTAAATTAAATGAAATTATATTAAATTATATGAAAGTAAATTAAACTAAAATAAATTAAATTAAATTAAATTAAACTAAATTAAATTAAATTAAATTAAATTAAATGAAATGAAATGAAATTAAATTAAATTAAATTAAGTTAAATTAAAATAAATTAAATTAAATTAAATTTAATTTAATTAAATTTAATTAAATTAAATAAAACTAAATTAAATTAAATTAAATTAAAATAAGTTAAATTAAATTATATTAAATTAAATTAAAATAAAATAAATTTATTTTTATTTAATTTAATTTAATTTAATTATATTAAATTAAATTTAATTAAATTAATTATATTAAATTAAATTAAAATAAAGTAAATTAAAATAAATTAAATTAAATTGAATTAAATTTAATAATTTAAATTAAATTAAATTAAGTTAAATTAAATTAAATGAAATTATATTAAATTAAATGGAAGTAAATTAAACTAAAATAAATTAAATTAAATTAAATTAAACTAAATTAAATTAAATTAAATTAAATTAAATTAAATTGTATTAAATTAAATTAGATTAAATTAAATTAAATTAAATTAAATTAAATTAAATTAAATTAAATTAAATTAAATTAAATTAAATTAAATTAAATTAAATTAAATAAAATTAAATTAAATTAAATTAAAATAAATTAAATTAAATTAAATTAATTTAAATTAAATTTAAAATTAAATTATATTAAATTAAATTAAATTAAATTAAGTTAAATTAAATTAAATGAAATTATATTAAATTAAATTAAAGTAAATTAAACTAAAATAAATTAAATTAAACTAAATTAAATTAATTTAAATTAAATTAAATTAATTTAAATTAAATTAAATTAAATTAAATTATATTAAATTAAATTAAACTATATTAAATTAAATTAAATTAAATTAAATTAAGTTAAATTAAAATAAATTAAATTAAATTAAATTAAATTAAATTAAATTAAATTAAAATAAATTAAAATAAATAAAATAAAATAAAATTAAATTAAATTAAATTAAATAAAATTAACTTAAAATAATTTAAATTAAATTAAATTAAATTACATTAAATTAAATTAAATTAAAATAAATTCAAATAAATTTAAATATATTAAAATAAATTAAATTAAATTTAATTAAGTTAAATTAAATAAAATTAAATTAAATTAAAATAAATTTAATTAAGTTAAATTAAATTAAATTAAATTAAATTAAACTAAATTAAATTAAATTAAAATAAATTGAATTAAATTAAATTAAATTAAATTAAATTAAATTAAATTAAACTAAGTTAAATTAAATTAAATTAAATTAAAGTAAATTAAATTAAATTAAATTAAAATAAATTAAATTAAATTAAATTAAATTATATTATATTATAATAAATTAAATTAAATTAATATAAATCAAATTAAAATAAATTAAATCAATTTAAATTAAATTAAATAAAATTAAATTAAATTAAATTAAATTATATTAAAAAAATTTAAATAAATTAAATTAAATTAAATTAAATTAATATAAATTAAATTAAATTAAATTAAATCAAATTAAATTAATCTAAATTAAATTAAATTAAATTAAATAAAATAAAATTAAATTAAATTATATTAAATTAAATTAAATTAAATAAAATTAAATTAAATAAAATTAAATTAAACTAAATTAAATTAAATTAATTTAAAGTAAGTTAAATTAAATTAAATTAAATTAAGGTAAGGTAAATTCAATTAAGTTAAATTAAATTAAATTAATTTAAACTAAATTAAATTAAATTAAATTAAATTAAATTAAATTAAATTAAATTAAATTAAAATAAAATAAATAAAAATAAATTAAATTAAATTAAATTAAATTAAATTAAATTAAATTAACTTAAATTAATTAAATTAAATTAAATTAATTAAATTAAATTAAAGTAAATTAAATTAAATTAAACTAAATTAAATTAAATTAAACTAAATTAAATTTAATTAAAGTTAAAATAAATTAAATTAAATTATATTAATTTAAGTTCAATTAAATTAAATTAAATTAAATTAAAATAAAGTGAATTAAATTAAATTAAATTATATTAAATTAAATTAAGTTAAATTAAAATAAATTAAATTAAATTAAATTTAATTTAATTAAATTTAATTAAATTAAATAAAACTAAATTAAATTAAATTAAATTAAAATAAGTTAAATTAAATTATATTAAATTAAATTAAAATAAAATAAATTTATTTTTATTTAATTTAATTTAATTTAATTATATTAAATTAAATTTAATTAAATTAATTATATTAAATTAAATTAAAATAAAGTAAATTAAAATAAATTAAATTAAATTGAATTAAATTTAATAATTTAAATTAAATTAAATTAAGTTAAATTAAATTAAATGAAATTATATTAAATTAAATGAAAGTAAATTAAACTAAAATAAATTAAATTAAATTAAATTAAACTAAATTAAATTAAATTAAATTAAATTAAATTAAATTGTATTAAATTAAATTAGATTAAATTAAATTAAATTAAATTAAATTAAATTAAATTAAATTAAATTAAATTAAATTAAATTAAATTAAATTAAATTAAATTAAATAAAATTAAATTAAATTAAATTAAAATAAATTAAATTAAATTAAATTAATTTAAATTAAATTTAAAATTAAATTATATTAAATTAAATTAAATTAAATTAAGTTAAATTAAATTAAATGAAATTATATTAAATTAAATTAAAGTAAATTAAACTAAAATAAATTAAATTAAACTAAATTAAATTAATTTAAATTAAATTAAATTAATTTAAATTAAATTAAATTAAATTATATTAAATTAAATTAAACTATATTAAATTAAATTAAATTAAATTAAATTAAGTTAAATTAAAATAAATTAAATTAAATTAAATTAAATTAAATTAAATTAAATTAAAATAAATTAAAATAAATAAAATAAAATAAAATTAAATTAAATTAAATTAAATAAAATTAACTTAAAATAATTTAAATTAAATTAAATTAAATTACATTAAATTAAATTAAATTAAAATAAATTCAAATAAATTTAAATATATTAAAATAAATTAAATTAAATTTAATTAAGTTAAATTAAATAAAATTAAATTAAATTAAAATAAATTTAATTAAGTTAAATTAAATTAAATTAAATTAAATTAAACTAAATTAAATTAAATTAAAATAAATTGAATTAAATTAAATTAAATTAAATTAAATTAAATTAAATTAAACTAAGTTAAATTAAATTAAATTAAATTAAAGTAAATTAAATTAAATTAAATTAAAATAAATTAAATTAAATTAAATTAAAGTAAATTAAATTAAACTAAATTAAATTAATTTAAATTAAATTAAAATAAATTAAATTAAATTAAATTCAATTAAATTAAATTTAATTAAATTAAACTAAATTAAATTAAATTAAAGTAAATTGAATAAACTAAATAAACTAATTTAAATTAAATTAAATTGAATTAAATTAAAATAATTTTATTAAATTAAATTAAATTAAATTAAATTAAATTAAATTAATTTAAATTAAATTAAATTAAGTTAAATTAAATTAAATTAAATTCAATTAAATTAATTTAATTTAAATAAAATAAAATAAAATAAAATTAAATTAAATTAAATTAAATTAAATTAAATTAAATTAAATTAAATTAAATTAAATTAAATTAAATTAAATTAAATTAAATTAAATTAAATAAAATAAATAAATTAAGTTAAATTAAATAAAATTTAATTTAATTAAATAAAATTTAATTTAATTAAACTAAATTAAATTAAATAAATTAAAATAAAATTAAATTAAATTAAATTATATTAAATTGAACTTAAATTAATTAAATTAAGTAAAATTCAATTAAATTAAATTAAATTAAATTAAATTAAAATAAATCAAAGTAAATAAAATTAAATTAAATTAAATTAAATTAAATTAAAGTAAATTAAATTAACCTAATTAAATTTAATTTAATTAAATTAAATTATATTAAAATAAATTAAAATAAATAAAAATAAAATAAATGAAATTAAATTAAATTAAATTAATTTAATATAAATTAAATTAAAATAAATAAAATAAAATTAAATTAATTTAAATTAAATTAAATTAAATAAAATTAAATTAAATTAAATTAAACTAAATTAAATTAAATTAAATTAAATTAAATTAAATTAAATTAAATTAAATTAAATTAGATTAAATTATATTGAATTAAATTAAATTAAATTAAATTAAATTAAATTAAATTAAATTATATTATATTATAATAAATTAAATTAAATTAAATTAAATTGAATAAACTAAATAAACTAATTTAAATTAAATTAAATTGAATTAAATTAAAATAAATTAAATTAAATTAAATTAAATTAAATTAATTTAAATTAAATTAAATTAAGTTAAATTAAATTAAATTAAAATAAATTAAATTCAATTAAATTAATTTAATTTAAATTAAATTAAAATAAATTAAATTAAATTAAGTTAAATTAAATTAAATTAAATTAAATTAAATTAAATTAAATTAAATTAAATTAAATTAAATTAAATTAAATTAAATTAAATTAAAGTAAATTAAATTAAATTAAATTAAATAAATTAAGTTAAATTAAATAAAATTTAATTTAATTAAATTAAATAAAATTAAATAAATTAAAATAAAATTAAATTATATTAAATTGAACTTAAATTAATTAAATTAAGTAAAATTCAATTAAATTAAATTAAATCAAATTAAATCAAAGTAAATAAAATTAAATTAAATTAAATTAAATTAAAGTAAATTAAATTAACCTAATTAAATTTAATTTAATTTAATTAAATTATATTAAAATAAATTAAAATAAATAAAAATAAGATAAATGAAATTAAATTAAATTATATTAAATTAAATTAAATTAAATAAAGTTAAATTAAATTTAATTAAATTAAATAAAACTAAATTAAATTAAATTAAATTAAAGTAAGTTAAATTAAATTAATTTAAATTAAAATAAACTAAAATAAAATAAATTAAATTAAATTAAAGTAAATTAAATTAAACTAAATTAAATTAAATTAAATTAATTTAAATTAAATTATATTAAATTAAATTAAATTAAATTTAATTAAATTAAATTATATTATATTATAATAAATTAAATTAAATTAATATAAATCAAATGAAAATAAATTAAATCAATTTAAATTAAATTAAATTGAATTAAATTAAATTGTATTAAAAAAATTTAAATAAATTAAATTAAATTAAATTAAATTAATATAAATTAAATTGAATTAAATTAAATCAAATTAAATTAATCGAAATTAAATTAAATTAAATAAAATAAAATAAAATTAAATTAAATTATGATAAATTAAATTAAATTAAATTAAATTAAATTAAATTAAATTAAATTAAATTAAATTTAATTAAAATTGAAATAAATTAAATTAAATTAAATTAATTTAAGTTCAATTAAATTAAATTAAATTAACTTAAATTAATTAAATTAAATTAAATTAAATTAAATTAAATTAAATTAAAGTTAATTAAATTAAATTAAACTAAATTAAATTAAATTAAATTAAATTTAATTAAAATTAAAATAAATTAAATTAAATTATATTAATTTAAGTTCAATTAAATTAAATTAAATTAAATTAAAATAAATTGAATTAAATTAAATTAAACTATATTAAATTATATTAAATTAAATTAAGTTAAATTAAAATAAATTAAATTAAATTTAATTTAAATTAATTAAATTTAATTAAATTAAATAAAACTAAATTAAATTAATTTAAATTAAAAAAAGTTAAATTAAATTAAATTAAAATAAAATAAATTTATTTTAATTTAATTTAATTTAATTAAATTATATTAAATTAAATTTAATTAAATTAAATTTTATTAAATAAAATTAAAATAAAGTAAATTAAAATAAATTAAATTAAATTGAATTAAATTTAATAATTTAAATTAAAATAAATTAAGTTAAATTAAATTAAATGAAATTATATTAAATTATATGAAAGTAAATTAAACTAAAATAAATTAAATTAAATTAAATTAAACTAAATTAAATTAAATTAAATTAAATTAAATGAAATGAAATGAAATTAAATTAAATTAAATTAAATTAAATTAAATTAAATTAAATTAAATTAAATTAAATTAAATTAAATTAAATTAAACTAAATTAAATAAATTAAGTTTAATTAAATAAATTTTAATTTAATTAAATTAAATAAAATTAAATAAATTAAAATAAAATTAAATTATATTAAATTGAACTTAAATTA
Organism: Ceratitis rosa; assembly: GCA_037013455.1. Taxonomy (NCBI): domain Eukaryota; kingdom Metazoa; phylum Arthropoda; class Insecta; order Diptera; family Tephritidae; genus Ceratitis; species Ceratitis rosa. The sequence goes on along the minus strand of JAWMAG010000082.1, from coordinate 93,845 downwards.
ATTAAATTAAGTAAAATTCAATTAAATTAAATTAAATTAAATTAAATTAAATTAAATTAAATTAAATCAAAGTAAATAAAATTAAATTAATTTAAATTAAATTAAAGTAAATTAAATTAACCTAATTAAATTTAATTTAATTAAATTAAATTATATTAAAATAAATTAAAATAAATAAAAAAAAAATAAATGAAATTAAATTAAATTAAATAAAATAAAATTAAATTAAATTAAATTATATTAAATTAAATAAAATTAAATAAAATTAAATTAAATAAAATTAAATTAAACTAAATTAAATTAAATTAAGTTAAATTAAATTAAATTAAGTTACCTTAAATTAAATAAAATTAAATTAATCTAAACTAAATTAAATTAAATTAAATTAAATTAAATTAAATTAAATTAAATTAAATAAAATTAAATTAAATTAAATTAAATTAAATTAAATTAAATTAAATTAAATTAAATTAAATTAAATTAAATTAATTTAAATTAAATTAAATTAAATTAAATTAAATTAAATTAAAATAAAATAAATAAAAATTAATTAAATTAAATTAAATTAAATTAAATTAAATTAACCTAAATTAATTAAATTAAATTAAATTAAATTAAAGTAAATTAAATTAAATTAAACTAAATTAAATTAAATTAAATTAAATTAAATTTAATTAATATTAAAATAAATTAAATTAAATTATATTAATTTAAGTTCAATTAAATTAAATAAAACTAAATTAAATTAAATTAAATTAAAAAAAGTTAAATTAAATTATATTAAATTAAATTAAAATAAAATAAATTTATTTTAATTTAATTTAATTTAATTAAATTATATTAAATTAAATTTAATTAAATTAAATTATATTAAATTAAATTAAAATAAAGTAAATTAAAATAAATTAAATTAAATTGAATTAAATTTAATAATTTAAATTAAATTAAATTAAGTTAAATTAAATTAAATGAAATTATATTAAATTAAATGAAAGTAAATTAAACTAAAATAAATTAAATTAATTTATATTAAATTAAATTAAATTAAATTAAATTAAATTAAATTAAATTAAATTAAATTAAATTAAATTAAATTAAATTAAATTAAATTAAATTATATAAAATTAAATTAAATTAAATTAAATTAAATTAAATTAAACTAAATTAAAATAAAATAAATAAAAATAAATTAAATTAAATTAAATTAAATTAAATTAAATTAAATTAACTTAAATTAATTAAATTAAATTAAATTAAATTAAATTAAATTAAATTAAAGTTAATTAAATTAAATTAAACTAAATTAAATGAAATTAAATTAAATTTAATTAAAATTAAAATAAATTAAATTAAATTATATTAATTTAAGTTCAATTAAATTAAATTAAATTAAATTAAAATAAATTGAATTAAATTAAATTAAACTATATTAAATTATATTAAATTAAATTAAGTTAAATTAAAATAAATTAAATTAAATTTAATTTAAATTAATTAAATTTAATTAAATTAAATAAAACTAAATTAAATTAAATTAAATTAAAAAAAGTTAAATTAAATTAAATTAAAATAAAATAAATTTATTTTAATTTAATTTAATTTAATTAAATTATATTAAATTAAATTTAATTAAATTAAATTTTATTAAATAAAATTAAAATAAAGTAAATTAAAATAAATTAAATTAAATTGAATTAAATTTAATAATTTAAATTAAAATAAATTAAGTTAAATTAAATTAAATGAAATTATATTAAATTATATGAAAGTAAATTAAACTAAAATAAATTAAATTAAATTAAATTAAACTAAATTAAATTAAATTAAATTAAATTAAATGAAATGAAATTAAATTAAATTAAATTAAATTAAATTAAATTAAATTAAATTAAATTAAATTAAATTAAATTAAATTAAATTAAACTAAATTAAATAAATTAAGTTTAATTAAATAAATTTTAATTTAATTAAATTAAATAAAATTAAATAAATTAAAATAAAATTAAATTATATTAAATTGAACTTAAATTAATTAAATTAAGTAAAATTCAATTAAATTAAATTAAATTAAATTAAATTAAATTAAATTAAATCAAAGTAAATAAAATTAAATTAAATTAAATTAAATTAAAGTAAATTAAATTAACCTAATTAAATTTAATTTAATTAAATTAAATTATATTAAAATAAATTAAAATAAATAAAAAAAAAATAAATGAAATTAAATTAAATTAAATAAAATAAAATTAAATTAAATTAAATTATATTAAATTAAATAAAATTAAATTAAATAAAATTAAATTAAACTAAATTAAATTAAATTAAGTTAAATTAAATTAAATTAAGTTACCTTAAATTAAATAAAATTAAATTAATTTAAACTAAATTAAATTAAATTAAATTAAATTAAATTAAATTAAATTAAATTAAATAAAATTAAATTAAATTAAATTAAATTAAATTAAATTAAATTAAATTAAATTAAATTAAATTAAATTAAATTAAATTAATTTAAATTAAATTAAATTAAATTAAATTAAATTAAATTAAAATAAAATAAATAAAAATTAATTAAATTAAATTAAATTAAATTAAATTAACCTAAATTAATTAAATTAAATTAAATTAAATTAAAGTAAATTAAATTAAATTAAACTAAATTAAATTAAATTAAATTAAATTAAATTTAATTAATATTAAAATAAATTAAATTAAATTATATTAATTTAAGTTCAATTAAATTAAATAAAACTAAATTAAATTAAATTAAATTAAAAAAAGTTAAATTAAATTATATTAAATTAAATTAAAATAAAATAAATTTATTTTAATTTAATTTAATTTAATTAAATTATATTAAATTAAATTTAATTAAATTAAATTATATTAAATTAAATTAAAATAAAGTAAATTAAAATAAATTAAATTAAATTGAATTAAATTTAATAATTTAAATTAAATTAAATTAAGTTAAATTAAATTAAATGAAATTATATTAAATTAAATGAAAGTAAATTAAACTAAAATAAATTAAATTAATTTATATTAAATTAAATTAAATTAAATTAAATTAAATTAAATTAAATTAAATTAAATTAAATTAAATTAAATTAAATTAAATTAAATTAAATTAAATTATATAAAATTAAATTAAATTAAATTAAATTAAATTAAATTAAATTAAATTAAATTAAATTATATTAAATTAAATTAAATTAAATTAAATTAAGTTAAATTAAATTAAATGAAATTATATTAAATTAAATTAAAGTAAATTAAACTAAAATAAATTAAATTAAACTAAATTAAATTAATTTAAATTAAATTAAATTAAATTAAATTATATTAAATTATATTAAACTATATTAAATTAAATTAAATTAAATTAAATTAAGTTAAATTAAAATAAATTAAATTAAATTAAATTAAATTAAATTAAAATAAATTAAATTAAATTAAATTAAAATAAATTAAAATAAATAAAATAAAATTAAATTAAATTAAATTAAATTTAATTAACTTAAAATAATTTAAATTAAATTAAATTAAATTACATTAAATTAAATTAAATTAAAATAAATTTAAATAAATTTAAATATAATAAAATAAATTAAATTAAATTTAATTAAGTTAAATTAAATAAAATTAAATTAAATTAAAATAAATTTAATTAAGTTAAATTAAATTAAATTAAATTAAATTAAACTAAATTAAATTAAATTAAAATAAATTGAATTAAATTAAATTAACTTAAATAAAATTAAACTAAGTTAAATTAAATTAAATTAAATTAAAGTAAATTAAATTAAATTAAATTAAAATAAATTAAATTAAATTAAATTAAAGTAAATTAAATTAAACTAAATTAAATTAATTTAAATTAAATTAAAATAAATTAAATTAAATTAAATTCAATAAAATTAAATTTAATAAAATTAAACTAAATTAAATTAAATTTAAGTAAATTGAATAAACTAAATAAACTAATTTAAATTAAATTAAATTGAATTAAATTAAAATAAATTAAATTAAATTAAATTAAATTAAATTAAATTAAATTAATTTAAATTAAATTAAATTAAGTTAAATTAAATTAAATTAAAATAAATTAAATTCAATTAAATTAATTTAATTTAAATAAAATAAAATAAAATAAAATAAAATAAAATTAATCTAAATTAAATTAAATTAAATTAAATTAAATTAAATTAAATTAAATTAAATTAAATTAAATTAAATTAAATTAAATTAAATAAATTAAGTTAAATTAAATAAAATTTAATTTAATTAAATTAAATAAAATTAAATAAATTAAATTAAATTAAATTAAATTAAATTAAATCAAAGTAAATTAAATTAAATTAAATTAAATTAAATTAAATTAAAGTATATTAAATTAACCTAATTAAATTTAATTTAATTAAATTAAATTATATTAAAATAAATTAAAATAAATAAAAATAAAATAAATGAAATTAAATTTAATTAAATTAAATTATATTAAAATAAATTAAAATAAATGAAATTAAAATAAATGAAATTAAATTAAATTAAATTAATTTAATATAAATTAAATTAAATTAAATTTAAATAAATAAAATTAAATTAATTTAAATTAAATTAAATTAAATTAAATTAAATTATATTGAATTAAATTAAATTAAATTAAATTAAATTAAATTAAATTATATTATATTATAATAAATTAAATTAAATTAAATTGAATAAACTAAATAAACTAATTTAAATTAAATTAAATTGAATTAAATTAAAATACATTAAATTAAATTAAATTAAATTAAATTAAATTAAATTAAATTAATTTAAATTAAATTAAATTAAGTTAAATTAAATTAAATTAAAATAAATTAAATTCAATTAAATTAATTTAATTAAAATTAAATTAAATTAAATTAAGTTAAATTAAATTAAATTAAATTAAATTAAATTAAATTAAATTAAATTAAATTAAATTAAATTAAATTAAATTAAATTAAATTAAATTAAAATAAATTAAATAAAATTAAATTAAATTAAATTAAATAAATTAAGTTAAAATAAATAAAATTTAATTTAATTAAATAAAATAAAATTAAATAAATTAAAATAAAATAAAATTAAATTAAATTATATTAAATTGAACTTAAATTAATTAAATTAAGTAAAATTCAATTAATTTAAATTAAATTAAATTAAATTAAATCAAAGTAAATAAAATTAAATTAAATTAAATTAAATTAAAGTAAATTAAATTAACCTAATTAAATTTAATTTAATTAAATTAAATTATATTTAAATAAATTAAAATAAATAAAAATAAAATAAATGAAATTAAATTAATTTAATATAAATTAAATTAAAATAAATTAAATAAAATTAAATTAATTTAAATTAAATTAAATTAAATAAAATTAAATTAAATTAAATTAAATTAAACTAAATTAAATTAAATTAAATTAAATTATATTAAATTAAATTAAATTAAATTAAATTATATTGAATTAAATTAAATTAAATTAAATTAAATTAAATTAAATTAAAATAAAATAAATAAAAATTAATTAAATTAAATTAAATTAAATTAAATTAAATTAACCTAAATTAATTAAATTAAATTAAATTAAATTAATGTAAATTAAATTAAATTAAACTAAATTAAATTAAATTAAATTAAATTAAATTTAATTAATATTAAAATAAATTAAATTAAATTATATTAATTTAAGTTCAATTAAATTAAATAAAACTAAATTAAATTAAATTAAATTAAAAAAAGTTAAATTAAATTATATTAAATTAAATTAAAATAAAATAAATTTATTTTAATTTAATTTAATTTAATTAAATTATATTAAATTAAATTTAATTAAATTAAATTATATTAAATTAAATTAAAATAAAGTAAATTAAAATAAATTAAGTTAAATTGAATTAAATTTAATAATTTAAATTAAATTAAATTAAGTTAAATTAAATTAAATGAAATTATATTAAATTAAATGAAAGTAAATTAAACTAAAATAAATTAAATTAATTTATATTAAATTAAATTAAATTAAATTAAATTAAATTAAATTAAATTAAATTAAATTAAATTAAATTAAATTAAATTAAATTAAATTATATAAAATTAAATTAAATTAAATTAAATTAAATTAATTTAAATTAAATTTAAAATTAAATTATATTAAATTAAATTAAATTAAATTAAATTAAGTTAAATTAAATTAAATGAAATTATATTAAATTAAATTAAAGTAAATTAAACTAAAATAAATTAAATTAAACTAAATTAAATTAATTTAAATTAAATTAAATTAAATTAAATTATATTAAATTATATTAAACTATATTAAATTAAATTAAATTAAATTAAATTAAGTTAAATTAAAATAAATTAAATTAAATTAAATTAAATTAAATTAAATTAAAATAAATTAAATTAAATTAAATTAAAATAAATTAAAATAAATAAAATAAAATTAAATTAAATTAAATTAAATTTAATTAACTTAAAATAATTTAAATTAAATTAAATTAAATTACATTAAATTAAATTAAATTAAAATAAATTTAAATAAATTTAAATATAATAAAATAAATTAAATTAAATTTAATTAAGTTAAATTAAATAAAATTAAATTAAATTAAAATAAATTTAATTAAGTTAAATTAAATTAAATTAAATTAAATTAAACTATATTAAATTAAATTAAAATAAATTGAATTAAATTAAATTAACTTAAATAAAATTAAACTAAGTTAAATTAAATTAAATTAAATTAAAGTAAATTAAATTAAATTAAATTAAAATAAATTAAATTAAATTAAATTAAAGTAAATTAAATTAAACTAAATTAAATTAATTTAAATTAAATTAAAATAAATTAAATTAAATTAAATTCAATAAAATTAAATTTAATAAAATTAAACTAAATTAAATTAAATTTAAGTAAATTGAATAAACTAAATAAACTAATTTAAATTAAATTAAATTGAATTAAATTAAAATAAATTAAAATAAATTAAATTAAATTAAATTAAATTAAATTAAATTAATTTAAATTAAATTAAATTAAGTTAAATTAAATTAAATTAAAATAAATTAAATTCAATTAAATTAATTTAATTTAAATAAAATAAAATAAAATAAAATAAAATAAAATTAAATTAAATTAAATTAAATTAAATTAAATTAAATTAAATTAAATTAAATTAAATTAAATTAAATTAAATTAAATTAAATTAAATTAAATTAAATTAAATAAATTAAGTTAAATTAAATAAAATTTAATTTAATTAAATTAAATAAAATTAAATAAATTAAATAAAATTAAATTAAATTAAATTATATTAAATTGAACTTAAATTAATTAAATTAAGTAAAATTCAATTAAATTAAATTAAATTAAATTAAATCAAATCAAAGTAAATTAAATTAAATTAAATTAAATTAAATTAAATTAAAGTATATTAAATTAACCTAATTAAATTTAATTTAATTAAATTAAATTATATTAAAATAAATTAAAATAAATAAAAATAAAATAAATGAAATTAAATTTAATTAAATTAAATTATATTAAAATAAATTAAAATAAATGAAATTAAAATAAATGAAATTAAATTAAATTAAATTAATTTAATATAAATTAAATTAAATTAAATTAAAATAAATAAAATTAAATTAATTTAAATTAAATTAAATTAAATTAAATTAAATTATATTGAATTAAATTAAATTAAATTAAATTAAATTAAATTAAATTATATTATATTATAATAAATTAAATTAAATTAAATTGAATAAACTAAATAAACTAATTTAAATTAAATTAAATTGAATTAAATTAAAATAAATTAAATTAAATTAAATTAAATTAAATTAAATTAATTTAAATTAAATTAAATTAAGTTAAATTAAATTAAATTAAAATAAATTAAATTCAATTAAATTAATTTAATTAAAATTAAATTAAATTAAATTAAGTTAAATTAAATTAAATTAAATTAAATTAAATTAAATTAAATTAAATTAAATTAAATTAAATTAAATTAAATTAAATTAAATTAAATTAAATTAAATTAAAATAAATTAAATAAAATTAAATTAAATTAAATTAAATAAATTAAGTTAAAATAAATAAAATTTAATTTAATTAAATAAAATAAAATTAAATAAATTAAAATAAAATAAAATTAAATTAAATTATATTAAATTGAACTTAAATTAATTAAATTAAGTAAAATTCAATTAATTTAAATTAAATTAAATTAAATTAAATCAAAGTAAATAAAATTAAATTAAATTAAATTAAATTAAAGTAAATTAAATTAACCTAATTAAATTTAATTTAATTAAATTAAATTATATTTAAATAAATTAAAATAAATAAAAATAAAATAAATGAAATTAAATTAATTTAAATTAAATTAAATTAAATAAAATTAAATTAAATTAAATTAAATTAAACTAAATTAAATTAAATTAAATTAAATTATATTAAATTAAATTAAATTAAATTAAATTATATTGAATTAAATTAAATTAAATTAAATTAAATTAAATTAAATTATATTATATTATAATAAATTAAATTAAATTAAATTAAATTGAATAAACTAAATAAACTAATTTAAATTAAATTGAATTGAATTAAATTAAACTAAATTAAATTAAATTAAATTAAATTAAATTAAATTAATTTAAATTAAATTAAATTAAGTTAAATTAAATTAAATAAAAATAAATTAAATTCAATTAAATTAATTTAATTTAAATTAAATTAAATTAAATTAAATTAAGTTAAATTAAATTAAATTAAATTAAATTAAATTAAATTAAATAAAACTAAATTAAATTAAATTAAATTAATTTAAATTAAATTAAATTAAATTAAATTAAATTAAATTAAATTAAATAAATTAAGTTAAATTAAATAAAATTTAATTTAATTAAATTAAATTAAATTAAATAAATTAAAATAAAATTAAATTAAATTAAATTATATTAAATTGAACTTAAATTAATTAAATTAAGTAAAATTCAATTAAATTAAATTAAATTAAATTAAATTAAATTAAATCAAAGTAAATAAAATTAAATTAAATTAAATTAAATTAAAGTTAATTAAATTAACCTAATTAAATTTAATTTAATTAAATTAAATTATATTAAAATAAATTAAAATAAATAAAAATAAAATAAATAAAATAAATTAAATTAAATTAGTTTAATATAAATTAAATTAAAATAAATAAAATAAAATTTATTTAAATTAAATTAAATTAAATAAAATTAAATTAAATTAAATTTAATTTAATTAAATTAAATTATATTAAAATAAATAAAAATAAAATAAATGAAATTAAATTTAATTAAATTAAATTATATTAAAATAAATTAAAATAAATAAAATTAAAATAAATGAAATTAAATTAAAGTAAGTTATATTAAATTAAATTAAATTAAAATAAATTAAATTAAATTAAACTAAATTAAAGTAAATTAAATTAAACTAAATTAAATTAAATTAAATTAATTTAAATTAAATTATATTAAATTAAATTAAATTAAATTAAATTAAATAAAATTAAATTATATTATATTATAATAAATTAAATTAAATTAAATTAAATCAAATTAAAATAAATTAAATCAATTTAAATTAAATTAAATTAAATTAAATTAAATTAAATTAAATTAAATTAATTTAAATTAAATTAAATTAAATTAAGTTAAATTAAATTAAATTAAAATAAATTAAATTCAATTAAATTAATTTAATTAAAATTAAATTAAATTAAATTAAGTTAAATTAAATTAAATTAAATTAAATTAAATTAAATTAAATTAAATTAAATTAAATTAAATTAAATTAAATTAAATTAAATTAAATTAAATTAAATTAAATTAAAATAATTTAAATTAAATTAAATTAAATTAAATTAAATAAATTAAGTTAAAATAAATAAAATTTAAATTAATTAAATAAAATAAAATTAAATTAAATTAAATTATATTAAATTGAACTTAAATTAATTAAATTAAGTAAAATTCAATTAATTTAAATTAAATTAAATTAAATTAAATTAAATCAAAGTAAATAAAATTAAATTAAATTAAATTAAATTAAAGTAAATTAAATTAACCTAATTAAATTTATTTTAATTAAATTAAATTATATTTAAATAAATTAAAATAAATAAAAATAAAATAAATGAAATTAAATTAATTTAATATAAATTAAATTAAAATAAATTAAATAAAATTAAATTAATTTAAATTAAATTAAATTAAATAAAATTAAATTAAATTAAATTAAATTAAATTAAACTAAATTAAATTAAATTAAATTAAATTAAATTAAATTAAATTAAATTAAATTAAATTAAATTAAATTAAATTATATTGAATTAAATTAAATTAAATTAAATTAAATTAAATTAAATTATATTATATTATAATAAATTAAATTAAATTAAATTAAATTGAATAAACTAAATAAACTAATTTAAATTAAATTGAATTGAATTAAATTAAACTAAATTAAATTAAATTAAATTAAATTAAATTAATTTAAATTAAATTAAATTAAGTTAAATTAAATTAAATAAAAATAAATTAAATTCAATTAAATTAATTTAATTTAAATTAAATTAAATTAAATTAAATTAAATTAAATTAAATTAAATTAAATTAAATTAAATTAAATTAAACTAAATTAAATTAAATTAAATTAAATTAAATTAAATTAAATTAAATTAAATTAAATTAAATAAATTAAGTTAAATTAAATAAAATTTAATTTAATTTAATTAAATAAAATTAAATAAATTAAAATAAAATTAAATTAAATTAAATTATATTAAATTGAACTTAAATTAATTAAATTAAGTAAAATTCAATTAAATTAAATTAAATTAAATTAAATTAAATTAAATCAAAGTAAATAAAATTAAATTAAATTAAATTAAATTAAAGTTAATTAAATTAACCTAATTAAATTTAATTTAATTAAATTAAATTATATTAAAATAAATTAAAATAAATAAAAATAAAATAAATAAAATAAATTAAATTAAATTAGTTTAATATAAATTAAATTAAAATAAATAAAATAAAATTTATTTAAATTAAATTAAATTAAATAAAATTAAATTAAATTAAATTAAATTAAACTAAATTAAATTAAATTAAATTAAATTAAATTAAATTAAATTAAATTATATTGAATTAAATTAAATTAAATAAAGTTAAATTAAATTAAATTAAATTAAATTAAACTAAATTAAATTAAATTAAAGTAAGTTATATTAAATTAAATTAAATTAAAATAAATTAAATTAAATTAAATTAAATTAAAGTAAATTAAATTAAACTAAATTAAATTAAATTAAATTAATTTAAATTAAATTATATTAAATTAAATTAAATTAAATTAAATTAAATAAAATTAAATTATATTATATTATAATAAATTAAATTAAATTAAATTAAATCAAATTAAAATAAATTAAATCAATTTAAATTAAATTAAATAAAATTAAATAAATTACATTATATTAAAAAAATTTAAATAAATTAAATTAAATTAAATTAAATTAAATTAAATTAATATAAATTAAATTAAATTAATTTAATCAAATTAAATTAATCTAAAGTAAATTAAATTAAATAAAACTAAATTAATTTAAATTAAATTATATTAAATTAAATTAAATAAAATTAAATTAAATAAAATTAAATTAAACTAAATTAAATTAATTTAAAGTAAGTTAAATTAAATTAAATTAAATTAAATTAAATTAAATTAAATTAAGATAAGGTAAATTAAATTAAATTAAATTAAATTAAATTAAGATAAGGTAAATTCAATTAATTTAAATTAAATTAAATTAAATTAATTTAAATTAATTTAAATTAAATTAAATTAAATTAAATTAAATTAAATAAAATTAAATTAAATTAAATTAAATTAAATTAAATTAATTTAAATTAAATTAAATTAAATTAAAATAAATTAAAATAAATAAAATTAAATTAAATTAAATTAAATTAAATTAAATTAAATTAAATTAACTTAAATTAATTAAATTAAATTAAATTAAATTAAAGTAAATTAAATTAAATTAAACTATATTAAATTAAATTAAATTAAATTAAATTAAATTTAATTAAAATTGAAATAAATTAAATTAAATTAAATTAATTTAAGTTAAATTAAATTAAAATAAACTAAATTAAATTAAATTAAAATAAATTGAATTAAATTAAATTAAATTATATTAAATTAAATTAAGTTAAATTAAAATAAATTAAATTAAATTAAATTTAATTTAATTAAATTTAAATAAATTAAATAAAACTAAATTAAATTAAATTAAATTAAATTAAGTTAAATTAAATTATATTAAGTTAAATTAAAATAAAATAAATTTAATTTAATTTAATATAATTTAATTAAATTATATTAAATTAAATTTAATTAAATTCAATTATATTAAATTAAATTGAATTAAATTTAATAATTTAAATTAAATTAAGTTAAGTTAAATTAAATTAAATGAAATTATATTAAATTAAATTAAAGTAAATTAAACTAAAATAAATTAAATTAAATAAAATTAAACTAAATTAAATTAAATTAAATTAAATTAAATTAAAACAAAATGAATTAAATTAAATTAAATTAAATTAAATTAAAACAAATTAAATTAAATTAAATAAAATTAAATTAAATTATTTTAAATTAAATTAAATTAAATTAAATTAAATTAAATTAAATTAAATTAAATTAAAATAAATTAAAATAAAAAAAACAAAATTAAATTAAATTAAATTAAATTAAATTAAATTAAATTAAATTAAATTAAATTAAATTAAATTAAATTAACTTAAATTAATTTAAATTAAATTAAATTAAATTAAATTTAAATAAATTTAAATAAATTAAAATAAATAAAATTAAATTTAATTAAGTTAAATTAAATAAAATTAAATTTAATTAAAATAAATTTGATTAAGTTAAATTAAATTAAAATAAATAAAATTAAACTAAATTAAATTAAATTAAAATAAATTGAATTAAATTAAATTAAATTAAATTAAATTAAACTAAGTTAAATTAAATTAAATTAAATTAAATTAAAGTAAATTAAATTAAATTAAATTAAAATAAATTAATTTAAATTAAATTAAAGTAAATTAAATTAAACTAAATTAAATTAATTTAAATTAAATTAAAATAAATTAAATTAAATTAAATTCAATTAATTTAAATTTAATTACCATAAATTAAACTAAATTAAATTAAACTAAATTAAATTAAAGTAAATTAAATAAACTAAATAAACTAAATTAAATTAAATTAAATTAAATTAAGTTAAATTAAATTAAAATAAATTAAATTAAATTAAATTAAATTAAATTAATATAAATTAAATTAAATTAAGTTAAATTAAATTAAATTAAATTAAATTAAATTAAATTAAATTAATTTAAATTAAATTAATTTAAACTAAATTAAATTAAATTAAAATGAATTAAATTAAATTAAATTAAATTCAATTAAATTAAATTAATTTAATTTAAATTAAATCAAATTAAATTATATTAAATTAAATTAAGTTAAATTAAAATAAATTAAATTAAATTAAATTAAATTAAATTAAATCAAAATAAATTAAATTAAATAAAAAAAATTAAATTAAAATAAATAAAATTAAATTTAATTAAATTAAATTTAATTAAATTAAATAAAATTAAATAAATTAAAATAAAATAAATTAAATTAAATTATAATAAATTAAACTTAAATTAATTAACTTAAATTAAATTAAATTAACTTAAAATAATTTAAATTAAATTAAATTAAAATAAATTAAAATAAATTTAAATAAATTTAAATATATTAAAATAAATTAAATTAAATTTAATTAAGTTAAATTAAATAAAATTAAATTAAATTAAAATAAATTTAATTAAGTTAAATTAAATCAAATTAAATTAAATTAAACTAAATTAAATTAAATTAAAATAAATTGAATTAAATTAAATTAATTTAAATTAAATTATATTAAATTAAATTAAATTAAATTAAATAAAATTAAATTATATTATATTATAATAAATTAAATTAAATTAAATTAAATCAAATTAAAATAAATTAAATCAATTTAAATTAAATTAAATAAAATTAAATAAATTAAATTATATTAAAAAAATTTAAATAAATTAAATTAAATTAAATTAAATTAAATTAAATTAATTTAATCAAATTAAATTAATCTAAAGTAAATTAAATTAAATAAAACTAAATTAATTTAAATTAAATTATATTATATTAAATTAAATTAAATAAAATTAAATTAAATAAAATTAAATTAAACTAAATTAAATTAATTTAAAGTAAGTTAAATTAAATTAAATTAAATTAAATTAAATTAAATTAAGATAAGGTAAATTCAATTAAATTAAATTAAATTAAATTAAATTAAATTAAGATAAGGTAATTCCAATTAATTTAAATTAAATTAAATTAAATTAATTTAAATTAATTTAAATTAAATTAAATTAAATTAAATTAAATAAAATTAAATTAAATTAAATTAAATTAAATTAAATTAATTTAAAATAAATTAAATTAAATTAAAATAAATTAAAATAAATAAAATTAAATTAAATTAAATTAAATTAAATTAAATTAACTTAAATTAATTAAATTAAATTAAATTAAATTAAATTAAAGTAAATTAAATTAAATTAAACTATATTAAATTAAATTAAATTAAATTAAATTTAATTAAAATTGAAATAAATTAAATTAAATTAAATTAATTTAAGTTCAATTAAATTAAAATAAACTAAGTTAAATTAAATTAAAATAAATTGAATTAAATTAAATTAAATTATATTAAATTAAATTAAGTTAAATTAAAATAAATTAAATTAAATTAAATTTAATTTAATTAAATTTAAATAAATTAAATAAAACTAAATTTAATTAAATTATATTAAATTAAATTTAATTAAATTCAATTATATTAAATTAAATTAAATTAAAGTAAATTAAAATAAATTAAATTAAATTGAATTAAATTTAATAATTTAAATTAAATTAAGTTAAGTTAAATTAAATTAAATGAAATTATATTAAATTAAATTAAAGTAAATTAAACTAAAATAAATTAAATTAAATAAAATTAAACTAAATTAAATTAAATTAAATTAAATTAAATTAAAACAAATTGAATTAAATTAAATTAAATTAAATTAAATTAAAACAAATTAAATTAAATTAAATTAAATTAAATTAAATTATTTTAAATTAAATTAAATTAAATTAAATTAAATTAAATTAAATTAAATTAAATTAAAATAAATTAAAATAAAAAAAACAAAATTAAATTAAATTAAATTAAATTAAATTAATTTAAATTAAATTAAATTAAATTAAATTAAATTAACTTAAATTAATTTAAATTAAATTAAATTAAATTAAATTTAAATAAATTTAAATAAATTAAAATAAATAAAATTAAATTTAATTAAGTTAAATTAAATAAAATTAAATTTAATTAAAATAAATTTGATTAAGTTAAATTAAATTAAATTAAATAAAATTAAACTAAATTAAATTAAATTAAAATAAATTGAATTAAATTAAATTAAATTAAATTAAATTAAACTAAGTTAAATTAAATTAGATTAAATTAAATTAAAGTAAATTAAATTAAATTAAATTAAAATAAATTAATTTAAATTAAATTAAAGTAAATTAAATTAAATTAAATT
The DNA here is from genome assembly GCA_037013455.1 of Ceratitis rosa. NCBI lineage: Eukaryota > Metazoa > Arthropoda > Insecta > Diptera > Tephritidae > Ceratitis > Ceratitis rosa. The sequence goes on along the minus strand of JAWMAG010000082.1, from coordinate 78,049 downwards.
AAATTAATTTAAATTAAATTAAAATAAATTAAATTAAATTAAATTCAATTAATTTAAATTTAATTACCATAAATTAAACTAAATTAAATTAAAGTAAATTAAATAAACTAAATAAACTAAATTAAATTAAATTAAATTAAATTAAGTTAAATTAAATTAAAATAAATTAAATTAAATTAAATTAAATTAAATTAATATAAATTAAATTAAATTAAGTTAAATTAAATTAAATTAAATTAAATTAAATTAATTTAAATTAAATTAATTTAAACTAAATTAAATTAAATTAAAATGAATTAAATTAAATTAAATTAAATTCAATTAAATTAAATTAATTTAATTTAAATTAAATTAAATTAAATTATATTAAATTAAATTAAGTTAAATTAAAATAAATTAAATTAAATTAAATTAAATTAAATTAAATCAAAATAAATTAAATTAAATAAAAAAAATTAAATTAAAATAAATAAAATTAAATCTAATTAAAATTGAAATAAATTAAATTAAATTAAATTAATTTAAGTTCAATTAAATTAAAATAAACTTAATTAAATTAAATTAAAATAAATTGAATTAAATTAAATTAAATTATATTAAATTAAATTAAGTTAAATTAAAATAAATTAAATTAAATTAAATTTAATTTAATTAAATTTAAATAAATTAAATAAAACTAAATTAAATTAAATTAAATTAAATTAAGTTAAATTAAATTATATTAAGTTAAATTAAAATAAAATAAATTTAATTTAATTTAATATAATTTAATTAAATTAAATTATATTAAATTAAATTTAATTAAATTCAATTATATTAAATTAAATTAAATTAAAGTAAATTAAAATAAATTAAATTAAATTGAATTAAATTTAATAATTTAAATTAAATTAAGTTAAGTTAAATTAAATTAAATGAAATTATATTAAATTAAATTAAAGTAAATTAAACTAAAATAAATTAAATTAAATAAAATTAAACTAAATTAAATTAAATTAAATTAAATTAAATTAAAACAAATTGAATTAAATTAAATTAAATTAAATTAAATTAAAACAAATTAAATTAAATTAAATTAAATTAAATTATTTTAAATTAAATTAAATTAAATTAAATTAAATTAAATTAAATTAAATTAAATTAAAATAAATTAAAATAAAAAAAACAAAATTAAATTAAATTAAATTAAATTAAATTAAATTAAATTAAATTAAATTAAATTAAATTAAATTAAATTAAATTAAATTAAATTAAATTAAATTAAATTAACTTAAATTAATTTAAATTAAATTAAATTAAATTAAATTTAAATAAATTTAAATAAATTAAAATAAATAAAATTAAATTTAATTAAGTTAAATTAAATAAAATTAAATTTAATTAAAATAAATTTGATTAAGTTAAATTAAATTAAATTAAATAAAATTAAACTAAATTAAATTAAATTAAAATAAATTGAATTAAATTAAATTAAATTAAATTAAATTAAACTAAGTTAAATTAAATTAAATTAAATTAAATTAAAGTAAATTAAATTAAATTAAATTAAAATAAATTAATTTAAATTAAATTAAAGTAAATTAAATTAAATTAAATTAAATTAATTTAAATTAAATTAAAATAAATTAAATTAAATTAAATTCAATTAATTTAAATTTAATTACCATAAATTAAACTAAATTAAATTAAAGTAAATTAAATAAACTAAATAAACTAAATTAAATTAAATTAAATTAAATTAAGTTAAATTAAATTAAAATAAATTAAATTAAATTAAATTAAATTAAATTAATATAAATTAAATTAAATTAAGTTAAATTAAATTAAATTAAATTAAATTAAATTAATTTAAATTAAATTAATTTAAACTAAATTAAATTAAATTAAAATGAATTAAATTAAATTAAATTAAATTCAATTAAATTAAATTAATTTAATTTAAATTAAATTAAATTAAATTATATTAAATTAAATTAAGTTAAATTAAAATAAATTAAATTAAATTAAATTAAATTAAATTAAATTAAATCAAAATAAATTAAATTAAATAAAAAAAATTAAATTAAAATAAATAAAATTAAATTTAATTAAATTAAATTTAATTAAATTAAATAAAATTAAATAAATTAAAATAAAATAAATTAAATTAAATTATATTAAATTAAACTTAAATTAATTAACTTAAATTAAATTAAATTAACTTAAAATAATTTAAATTAAATTAAATTAAATTAAATTAAAATAAATTTAAATAAATTTAAATATATTAAAATAAATTAAATTAAATTTAATTAAGTTAAATTAAATAAAATTAAATTAAATTAAAATAAATTTAATTAAGTTAAATTAAATCAAATTAAATTAAATTAAACTAAATTAAATTAAATTAAAATAAATTGAATTAAATTAAATTAAATTAAATTAAATTAAATTAAACTAAGTTAAATTAAATTAAATTAAATTAAAGTAAATTAAATTAAACTAAATTAAATTAATTTAAATTAATTTAAATTAAAATAAATTAAATTAAATTAAATTAAATTAAATTAAATTAAATTAAATTAAATTAAATTAAATTAAATTAAATTAAATTAAATAAATTAAGTTAAATTAAATAAAATTTAATTAATTTAAATTAAATAAAATTAAATAAATTAAAATAAATTTAAATTAAATTAAATTATATTAAATTGAACTTAAATTAATTAAATTAAGTAAAATTAAATTAAATTAAATTAAATTAAATTAAATTAAATTAAATCAAAGTAAATAAAATTAAATTAAATTAAATTAAATTAAAGTAAATTAAATTAACCTAATTAAATTTAATTTAATTAAATTAAATTATATTAAAATAAATTAAAATAAATAAAAATAAAATAAATGAAATTAAATTAAATTAAATTAATTTAATATAAATTAAATTAAAATAAACAAAATAAAATTAAATTAATTTAAATTAAATTAAATTAAATAAAATTAAATTAAATTAAATTAAATAAAACTAAATTAAATTAAATTAAATTAATATAAATTAAATTAAATTAAATTAAATTAAATTATATTAAATTAAATTAAATTAAATAAAGTTAAATTAAATTAAATTAAATTAAAGTAAATTAAATTAAACTAAATAAAATTAAATTAAATGAATTTAAATTAAATTATATTAAATTAAATTAAATTAAATTAATTTAAATTAAATTATATTATATTATAATAAATTAAATTAAATTAAATTAAATCAAATTAAAATAAATTAAATCAATTTAAATTAAATTAATTGAAATTAAATTAAATTAAATTATATTAAAAAAATTTAAATAAATTAAATTAAATTAAATTAAATTAAATTAAAACAAATTGAATTAAATTAAATTAATTTAAATTAAATTAAAACAAATTAAATTAAATTAAATTAAATTAAATTAAATTATTTTAAATTAAATTAAATTAAATTAAATTAAATTAAATTAAATTAAATTAAATTAAAATAAATTAAAATAAAAAAAACAAAATTAAATTAAATTAAATTAAATTAAATTAAATTAAATTAAATTAAATTAAATTAAATTAACTTAAATTAATTTAAATTAAATTAAATTAAATTAAATTTAAATAAATTTAAATAAATTAAAATAAATAAAATTAAATTTAATTAAGTTAAATTAAATAAAATTAAATTTAATTAAAATAAATTTGATTAAGTTAAATTAAATTAAATTAAATAAAATTAAACTAAATTAAATTAAATTAAAATAAATTGAATTAAATTAAATTAAATTAAATTAAATTAAACTAAGTTAAATTAAATTAAATTAAATTAAATTAAAGTAAATTAAATTAAATTAAATTAAAATAAATTAATTTAAATTAAATTAAAGTAAATTAAATTAAATTAAATTAAATTAATTTAAATTAAATTAAAATAAATTAAATTAAATTAAATTCAATTAATTTAAATTTAATTACCATAAATTAAACTAAATTAAATTAAAGTAAATTAAATAAACTAAATAAACTAAATTAAATTAAATTAAATTAAATTAAGTTAAATTAAATTAAAATAAATTAAATTAAATTAAATTAAATTAAATTAATATAAATTAAATTAAATTAAGTTAAATTAAATTAAATTAAATTAAATTAAATTAATTTAAATTAAATTAATTTAAACTAAATTAAATTAAATTAAAATGAATTAAATTAAATTAAATTAAATTCAATTAAATTAAATTAATTTAATTTAAATTAAATTAAATTAAATTATATTAAATTAAATTAAGTTAAATTAAAATAAATTAAATTAAATTAAATTAAATTAAATTAAATCAAAATAAATTAAATTAAATAAAAAAAATTAAATTAAAATAAATAAAATTAAATTTAATTAAATTAAATTTAATTAAATTAAATAAAATTAAATAAATTAAAATAAAATAAATTAAATTAAATTATATTAAATTAAACTTAAATTAATTAACTTAAATTAAATTAAATTAACTTAAAATAATTTAAATTAAATTAAATTAAATTAAATTAAAATAAATTTAAATAAATTTAAATATATTAAAATAAATTAAATTAAATTTAATTAAGTTAAATTAAATAAAATTAAATTAAATTAAAATAAATTTAATTAAGTTAAATTAAATCAAATTAAATTAAATTAAACTAAATTAAATTAAATTAAAATAAATTGAATTAAATTAAATTAAATTAAATTAAATTAAATTAATTTAAGTTAAATTAAATTAAATTAAATTAAAGTAAATTAAATTAAACTAAATTAAATTAATTTAAATTAATTTAAATTAAAATAAATTAAATTAAATTAAATTAAATTAAATTAAATTAAATTAAATTAAATTAAATTAAATTAAATTAAATTAAATTAAATTAAATTAAATAAATTAAGTTAAATTAAATAAAATTTAATTAATTTAAATTAAATAAAATTAAATAAATTAAAATAAATTTAAATTAAATTAAATTATATTAAATTGAACTTAAATTAATTAAATTAAGTAAAATTAAATTAAATTAAATTAAATTAAATTAAATTAAATCAAAGTAAATAAAATTAAATTAAATTAAATTAAATTAAAGTAAATTAAATTAACCTAATTAAATTTAATTTAATTAAATTAAATTATATTAAAATAAATTAAAATAAATAAAAATAAAATAAATGAAATTAAATTAAATTAAATTAATTTAATATAAATTAAATTAAAATAAACAAAATAAAATTAAATTAATTTAAATTAAATTAAATTAAATAAAATTAAATTAAATTAAATTAAATAAAACTAAATTAAATTAAATTAAATTAATATAAATTAAATTAAATTAAATTAAATTAAATTATATTAAATTAAATTAAATTAAATAAAGTTAAATTAAATTAAATTAAATTAAAGTAAATTAAATTAAACTAAATAAAATTAAATTAAATGAATTTAAATTAAATTATATTAAATTAAATTAAATTAAATTAAATTAAATTATATTATATTATAATAAATTAAATTAAATTAAATTAAATCAAATTAAAATAAATTAAATCAATTTAAATTAAATTAATTAAAATTAAATTAAATTAAATTATATTAAAAAAATTTAAATAAATTAAATTAAGTTAAATTAAATTAATATAAATTAAATTAAATTAATTTAATCAAATTAAATTAATCTAAAGTAAATTAAATTAAATAAAACTAAATTAAATTAAATTAAATTATATTAAATTAAATTAAATTAAATAAAATTAAATTAAATAAAATTAAATTAAACTAAATTAAATTAAATTAATTTAAATTAAGGTAAATTAAATTAAATTAAATTAAATTAAATTAAATTAAGATAAGGTAAATTCAATTAAATTAAATTAAATTAATTTAAATTATTTGAAATTAATTTAAATTAAATTAAATTAAATTAAATTAAATTAAATTAATTTAAATTAAATTAAATTAAATTAAAATAAATTAAAATAAATTAAAATAAATAAAATTAAATTAAATTAAATTAAATTAAATTAAATTAACTTAAATTAATTAAATTAAATTAAATTAAATTAAAGTAAATTAAATTAAATTAAACTATATTAAATTAAATTAAATTAAATTTAATTAAATTTAAAATAATTTAAATTAAATTAAATTAATTTAAGTTCAATTAAATTAAATTAAACTAAATTAAATTAAATTAAAATAAATTGAATTAAATTAAATTAAATTAAATTAAATTAAAATAAAATTAAATTATATTATATTATAATAAATTAAATTAAATTAAATTAAATCAAATTAAAATAAATTAAATCAATTTAAATTAAATTAAATAAAATTAAATAAATTAAATTATATTAAAAAAATTTAAATAAATTAAATTAAATTAAATTAAATTAAATTAAATTAATATAAATTAAATTAAATTAATTTAATCAAATTAAATTAATCTAAAGTAAATTAAATTAAATAAAACTAAATTAATTTAAATTAAATTATATTATATTAAATTAAATTAAATAAAATTAAATTAAATAAAACTAAATTAAACTAAATTAAATTAATTTAAAGTAAGTTAAATTAAATTAAATTAAATTAAATTAAATTAAGATAAGGTAAATTCAATTAAATTAAATTAAATTAAATTAAATTAAGATAAGGTAAATTCAATTAATTTAAATTAAATTAAATTAAATTAATTTAAATTAATTTAAATTAAATTAAATTAAATTAAATTAAATAAAATTAAATTAAATTAAATTAAATTAAATTAAATTAATTTAAATTAAATTAAATTAAATTAAAATAAATTAAAATAAATAAAATTAAATTAAATTAAATTAAATTAAATTAACTTAAATTAATTAAATTAAATTAAATTAAATTAAATTAAAGTAAATTAAATTAAATTAAACTATATTAAATTAAATTAAATTAAATTAAATTAAATTTAATTAAAATTGAAATAAATTAAATTAAATTAAATTAATTTAAGTTCAATTAAATTAAAATAAACTAAATTAAATTAAATTAAGATAAATTGAATTAAATTAAATTAAATTATATTAAATTAAATTAAGTTAAATTAAAATAAATTAAATTAAATTAAATTTAATTTAATTAAATTTAAATAAATTAAATAAAACTAAATTAAATTAAATTAAACTAAATTAAGTTAAATTAAATTATATTAAGTTAAATTAAAATAAAATAAATTTAATTTAATTTAATATAATTTAATTAAATTATATTAAATTAAATTTAATTAAATTCAATTATATTAAATTAAATTAAATTAAAGTAAATTAAAATAAATTAAATTAAATTGAATTAAATTTAATAATTTAAATTAAATTAAGTTAAGTTAAATTAAATTAAATGAAATTATATTAAATTAAATTAAAGTAAATTAAACTAAAATAAATTAAATTAAATAAAATTAAACTAAATTAAATTAAATTAAATTAAATTAAATTAAAACAAATTGAATTAAATTAAATTAAATTAAATTAAATTAAAACAAATTAAATTAAATTAAATTAAATTAAATTAAATTATTTTAAATTAAATTAAATTAAATTAAATTAAATTAAATTAAATTAAAATAAATTAAAATAAAAAAAACAAAATTAAATTAAATTAAATTAAATTAAATTAAATTAAATTAAAATAAATTAAATTAACTTAAATTAATTTAAATTAAATTAAATTAAATTAAATTTAAATAAATTTAAATAAATTAAAATAAATAAAATTAAATTTAATTAAGTTAAATTAAATAAAATTAAATTTAATTAAAATAAATTTGATTAAGTTAAATTAAATTAAATTAAATAAAATTAAACTAAATTAAATTAAATTAAAATAAATTGAATTAAATTAAATTAAATTAAATTAAATTAAACTAAGTTAAATTAAATTAAATTAAATTAAATTAAAGTAAATTAAATTAAATTAAATTAAAATAAATTAATTTAAATTAAATTAAAATAAATTAAATTAAACTAAATTAAATTAATTTAAATTAAATTAAAATAAATTAAATTAAATTAAATTCAATTAATTTAAATTTAATTACCATAAATTAAACTAAATTAAATTAAACTAAATTAAATTAAAGTAAATTAAATAAACTAAATAAACTAAATTAAATTAAATTAAATTAAATTAAGTTAAATTAAATTAAAATAAATTAAATTAAATTAAATTAAATTAAATTAATATAAATTAAATTAAATTAAGTTAAATTAAATTAAATTAAATTAAATTAAATTAAATTAAATTAATTTAAATTAAATTAATTTAAACTAAATTAAATTAAATTAAAATGAATTAAATTAAATTAAATTAAATTCAATTAAATTAAATTAATTTAATTTAAATTAAATTAAATTAAATTATATTAAATTAAATTAAGTTAAATTAAAATAAATTAAATTAAATTAAATTAAATTAAATTAAATCAAAATAAATTAAATTAAATAAAAAAAATTAAATTAAAATAAATAAAATTAAATTTAATTAAATTAAATTTAATTAAATTAAATAAAATTAAATAAATTAAAATAAAATAAATTAAATTAAATTATATTAAATTAAGCTTAAATTAATTAACTTAAATTAAATTAAATTAACTTAAAATAATTTAAATTAAATTAAATTAAATTAAATTAAAATAAATTTAAATAAATTTAAATATATTAAAATAAATTAAATTAAATTTAATTAAGTTAAATTAAATAAAATTAAATTAAATTAAAATAAATTTAATTAAGTTAAATTAAATCAAATTAAATTAAATTAAACTAAATTAAATTAAATTAAAATAAATTGAATTAAATTAAATTAAATTAAATTTAATTAAATTAAACTAAGTTAAATTAAATTAAATTAAATTAAAGTAAATTAAATTAAACTAAATTAAATTAATTTAAATTAATTTAACTTAAAATAAATTAAATTAAATTAAATTAAATTAAATTAAATTAAATTAAATTAAATTAAATTAAATTAAATTAAATTAAATTAAATAAATTAAGTTAAATTAAATAAAATTTAATTAATTTAAATTAAATAAAATTAAATAAATTAAAATAAATTTAAATTAAATTAAATTATATTAAATTGAACTTAAATTAATTAAATTAAGTAAAATTAAATTAAATTAAATCAAAGTAAATAAAATTAAATTAAATTAAATTAAATTAAAGTAAATTAAATTAACCTAATTAAATTTAATTTAATTAAATTAAATTATATTAAAATAAATTAAAATAAATAAAAATAAAATAAATGAAATTAAATTAAATTAAATTAATTTAATATAAATTAAATTAAAATAAACAAAATAAAATTAAATTAATTTAAATTAAATTAAATTAAATAAAATTAAATTAAATTAAATTAAATTAAACTAAATTAAATTAAATTAAATTAATATAAATTAAATTAAATTAAATTAAATTAAATTATATTAAATTAAATTAAATTAAATAAAGTTAAATTAAATTAAATTAAATTAAAGTAAATTAAATTAAACTAAATAAAATTAAATTAAATGAATTTAAATTAAATTATATTAAATTAAATTAAATTAAATTAAATTAATTTAAATTAAATTATATTATATTATAATAAATTAAATTAAATTAAATTAAATCAAATTAAAATAAATTAAATCAATTTAAATTAAATTAATTAAAATTAAATTAAATTAAATTATATTAAAAAAATTTAAATAAATTAAATTAAGTTAAATTAAATTAATATAAATTAAATTAAATTAATTTAATCAAATTAAATTAATCTAAAGTAAATTAAATTAAATAAAACTAAATTAAATTAAATTAAATTATATTAAATTAAATTAAATTAAATAAAATTAAATTAAATAAAATTAAATTAAACTAAATTAAATTAAATTAATTTAAATTAAGGTAAATTAAATTAAATTAAATTAAATTAAATTAAATTAAGATAAGGTAAATTCAATTAAATTAAATTAAATTAATTTAAATTATTTGAAATTAATTTAAATTAAATTAAATTAAATTAAATTAAATTAAATTAATTTAAATTAAATTAAATAAAATTAAAATAAATTAAAATAATTTAAAATAAATAAAATTAAATTAAATTAAATTAAATTAAATTAACTTAAATTAATTAAATTAAATTAAATTAAATTAAAGTAAATTAAATTAAATTAAACTATATTAAATTAAATTAAATTAAATTTAATTAAATTTAAAATAAATTAAATTAAATTAAATTAATTTAAGTTCAATTAAATTAAATTAAACTAAATTAAATTAAATTAAAATAAATTGAATTAAATTAAATTAAATTAAATTAAATTAAAATAAAATAAATTTAATTTAATTTAATTTAATTTAATTAAATTCAATTATATTAAATTAAATTAAATTAAAGTAAATTAAAATAAATTAAATTAAATTGAATTAAATTTAATAATTTAAATTAAATTAAATTAAGTTAAATAAAATTAAATTAAACTATATTAAATTAAATTAAATTAAATTTAATTAAATTTAAATAAATTAAATAAAACTAAATTTAATTAAATTAAATTAAAATAAGTTAAATTAAATTATATTAACTTAAAATAAAATAAAATAAATTTAATTTAATTTAATTTAATTTAATTAAATTCAATTATATTAAATTAAATTAAATTAAAGTAAATTAAAATAAATTAAATTAAATTGAATTAAATTTAATAATTTAAATTGAATTAATTAAGTTAAATTAAATTAAATGAAATTATATTAAATTAAATTAAAGTAAATTAAACTAAAATAAATTAAATTAAATAAAATTAAACTAAATTAAATTAAATTAAAATAAATTAAATTAAAGTAAATTGAATTAAATTAAATTAAATTAAATTAAACTAAGTTAAATTAAATTAAATTAAATTAAATTAAATTATATTAAATTAAATTAAATTAAATTAAATTAAATTAAATTAAATTAAACTAAATTAAATTAATTTAAATTAAATTAAAATAAATCAAATTAAATTAAATTCAATTAAATTAAATTTAATTAAATTAAACTAAATTAAATTAAACTAAATTAAATTAAAGTAAATTAAATAAACTAAATAAACTAAATTAAATTAAATTAAATTAAATTAAAATAAATTAAATTAAATTAAATTAAATTAAATTAAATTAATATAAATTAAATTAAATTAAGTTAAATTAAAATAAATTAAATTAAATTAAATTAAATTAAATTAAATTGATTTAAATTAAATTAATTTAAACTAAATTAAATTAAATTAAAATGAATTATATTAAATTAAATTAAATTCAATTAAAATAAATTAAATTAAATTAAATTAAAATAAATTAAAATAAATAAAATAAATTTAAATTAAATTAAATTAAATTAAATTAACTTAAAATAATTTAAATTAAATTAAATTAAATTACATTAAATTAAATTAAATTAAAATAAATTTAAATAAATTTAAATATATTAAAATAAATTAAATTAAATTTAATTAAGTTAAATTAAATAAAATTAAATTAAATTAAAATAAATTTAATTAAGTTAAATTAAATTAAATTAAACTAAATTAAACTAAATTAAATTAAATTAAAATAAATTGAATTAAAGTAAATTAACTTAAATAAAATTAAACTAAGTTAAATTAAATTAAATTAAATTAAAGTAAATTAAATTAAATTAAATTAAAATAAATTAAATTAAATTAAATTAAAGTAAATTAAATTAAACTAAATTAAATTAATTTAAATTAAATTAAAATAAATTAAATTAAATTCAATTAAATTAAATTTAATAAAATTAAACTAAATTAAATTAAATTTAAGTAAATTGAATAAACTAAATAAACTAATTTAAATTAAATTAAATTGAATTAAATTAAAATAAATTAAATTAAATTAAATTAAATTAAACTAAATTAAATTAAATTAAATTAATTTAAATTAAATTAAATTAAGTTAAATTAAATTAAATTAAAATAAATTAAATTCAATTAAATTAATTTAATTTAAATAAAATAAAATAAAATTAAATTAAATTAAATTAAATTAAATTAAATTAAATTAAATTAAATTAAATTAAATTAAATTAAATTAAATTAAATTAAATTAAATTAAATTAAATTAAATTAAATTAAATTAAATTAAATAAATTAAGTTAAACTAAATAAAATTTAATTTAATTAAATTAAATAAAATTAAATAAATTAAAATAAAATAAAATTAAATTAAATTATATTAAATTGAACTTAAATTAATTAAATTAAGTAAAATTCAATTAAATTAAATTAAATTAAATTAAATTAAATCAAAGTAAATAAAATTAAATTAAATTAAATTAAATTAAATCAAAGTAAATAAAATTAAATTAAATTAAATTAAATTAAAGTATATTAAATTAACCTAATTAAATTTAATTTAATTAAATTAAATTATATTAAAATAAATTAAAATAAATTAAAATAAAATAAATGAAATTAAATTTAATTAAATTAAATTATATTAAAATAAATTAAAATAAATAAAATTAAAATAAATGAAATTAAATAAAATTAAATTAATTTAATATAAATTAAATTAAATTAAATTAAAATAAATAAAATTAAATTAATTTAAATTAAATTAAATTAAATTAAATTAAATTAAATTATATTGAATTAAATTAAATTAAATTAAATTAAATTAAATTAAATTAAATTAAATTATATTATATTATAATAAATTAAATTAAATTAAATTGAATAAACTAAATAAACTAATTTAAATTAAATTAAATTGAATTAAATTAAAATAAATTAAATTAAATTAAATTAAGTTAAATTAAATTAAATTAAATTAAATTAAATTAATTTAATTTAAATTAAATTAAATTAAGTTAAATTAAATTAAATTAAAATAAATTAAATTCAATTAAATTAATTTAATTAAAATTAAATTAAATTAAATTAAGTTAAATTAAATTAAATTAAATTAAATTAAATTAAATTAAATTAAATTAAATTAAATTAAATTAAATTAAATTAAATTAAAATAAATTAAATTAAATTAAATTAAATTAAATTAAATAAATTAAGTTAAAATAAATAAAATTTAATTAAATTAAATAAAATAAAACTAAATAAATTAAAATTAAATTAAATTAAATTAAATTATATTAAATTGAACTTAAATTAATTAATTTAAGTAAAATTCAATTAATTTAAATTAAATTAAATTAAATTAAATCAAAGTAAATAAAATTAATTTAAATTAAATTAAATTAAAGTAAATTAAATTAACCTAATTAAATTTAATTTAATTAACTTAAATTATATTTAAATAAATTAAAATAAATAAAAATAAAATAAATGAAATTAAATTAAATTAATATAAATTAAATTAAAATAAATTAAATAAAATTAAATTAATTTAAATTAAATTAAATTAAATAAAATTAAATTAAATTAAATTAAATTAAACTAAATTAAATTAAATTAAATTAAATTAAATTAAATTATATTGAATTAAATTAAATTAAATTAAATTAAATTAAATTAAATTATATTATAATAAATTAAATTAAATTAAATTAAATTGAATAAACTAAATAAACTAATTTAAGTTAAATTGAATTGAATTAAATTAAACTAAATTAAATTAAATTAAATTAAATTAAATTAAATTAAATTAATTTAAATTAAATTAAATTAAGTTAAATTAAATTAAATAAAAATAAATTAAATTCAATTAAATTAATTTAATTTAAATTAAATTAAATTAAATTAAATTAAATTAAATTAAATTAAATTAAATTAAATTAAATTAAATTAAATTAAATTAAATTAAATTAAATTAAATTAAATTAAATTAAATTAAATTAAACTAAATTAAATTAAATTAAATTAAATTAAATTAAATTAAATTAAATTAAATTAAATTAAATTAAATAAATTAAGTTAAATTAAATAAAATTTAATTTAATTAAATTAAATAAAATTAAATAAATTAAAATAAAATTAAATTAAATTAAATTATATTAAATTGAACTTAAATTAATTAAATTAAGTAAAATTCAATTAAATTAAATTAAATTAAATTAAATTAAATTAAATCAAAGTAAATAAAATTAAATTAAATTAAATTAAATTAAAGTTAATTAAATTAACCTAATTAAATTTAATTTAATTAAATTAAATTATATTAAAATAAATTAAAATAAATAAAAATAAAATAAATAAAATAAATTAAATTAAATTAGTTTAATATAAATTAAATTAAAATAAATAAAATAAAATTTTTTTAAATTAAATTAAATTAAATAAAATTAAATTAAATTAAATTTAATTTAATTAACTTAAATTATATTAAAATAAATTAAAATAAATAAAAATAAAATAAATGAAATTAAATTTAATTAAATTAAATTATATTAAAATAAATTAAAATAAATAAAATTAAAATAAATGAAATTAAATTAAAGTAAGTTATATTAAATTAACCTAAATAAAAATAAATTAAATTAAATTAAATTAAATTAAAGTAAATTAAATTAAACTAAATTAAATTAAATTAAATTATATTAAATTAAATTAAATTAAATCAAAGTAAATAAAATTAAATTAAATTAAATTAAATTAAAGTAAATTAAATTAACCTAATTAAATTTAATTTAATTAAATTAAATTATATTTAAATAAATTAAAATAAATAAAAATAAAATAAATGAAATTAAATTAATTTAATATAAATTAAATTAAAATAAATTAAATAAAATTAAATTAATTTAAATTAAATTAAATTAAATTAAATTAAATTAAATTAAATTAAATTAAACTAAATTAAATTAAATTAAATTAAATTAAATTAAATTAAATTAAATTAAATTAAATTAAATTAAATTAAATTAAATTATATTGAATTAAATTAAATTAAATTAAATTAAATTAAATTAAATTAAATTATATTATATTATAATAAATTAAATTAAATTAAATTAAATTGAATAAACTAAATAAACTAATTTAAATTAAATTGAATTGAATTAAATTAAACTAAATTAAATTAAATTAAATTAAATTAAATTAAATTAATTTAAATTAAATTAAATTAAGTTAAATTAAATTAAATAAAAATAAATTAAATTCAATTAAATTAATTTAATTTAAATTAAATTAAATTAAATTAAATTAAATTAAATTAAATTAAATTAAATTAAACTAAATTAAATTAAATTAAATTAAATTAAATTAAAATAAATTAAATTAAATTAAATTAAATTAAATAAATTAAGTTAAATTAAATAAAATTTAATTAAATTAAATTAAATAAAATTAAATAAATTAAAATAAAATTAAATTAAATTAAATTATATTAAATTGAACTTAAATTAATTAAATTAAGTAAAATTCAATTAAATTAAATAAAATTAAATTAAATTAAATTAAATCAAAGTAAATAAAATTAAATTAAATTAAATTAAATTAAAGTTAATTAAATTAACCTAATTAAATTTAATTTAATTAAATTAAATTATATTAAAATAAATTAAAATAAATAAAAATAAAATAAATAAAATAAATTAAATTAAATTAGTTTAACATAAATTAAATTAAAATAAATAAAATAAAATTTATTTAAATTAAATTAAATTAAATTAAATTAAATTAAATTAAACTAAATTAAATTAAATTAAATTAAATTAAATTAAATTAAATTATATTGAATTAAATTAAATTAAATAAAGTTAAATTAAATTAAATTAAATTAAATTAAACTAAATTAAATTAAATTAAAGTAAGTTATATTAAATTAAATTAAATTAAAATAAATTAAATTAAATTAAATTAAATTAAAGTAAATTAAATTAAACTAAATTAAATTAAATTAAATTAATTTAAATTAAATTATATTAAATTAAATTAAATTAAATTAAATTAAATAAAATTAAATTATATTATATTATAATAAATTAAATTAAATTAAATTAAATCAAATTAAAATAAATTAAATCAATTTAAATTAAATTAAATAAAATTAAATAAATTAAATTATATTAAAAAAATTTCAATAAATTAAATTAAATTAAATTAAATTAAATTAAATTAATATAAATTAAATTAAATTAATTTAATCAAATTAAATTAATCTAAAGTAAATTAAATTAAATAAAACTAAATTAATTTAAATTAAATTATATTAAATTAAATTAAATTAAATAAAATTAAATTAAATAAAATTAAATTAAACTAAATTAAATTAATTTAAAGTAAGTTAAATTAAATTAAATTAATTTAAATTAAATTAAATTAAATTAAGATAAGGTAAATTCAATTAAATTAAATTAAATTAAATTAAATTAAGATAAGGTAAATTCAATTAATTTAAATTAAATTAAATTAAATTAAATTAAATTAAATTAATTTAAATTAAATTAAATTAAATTAAAATAAATTAAAATAAATAAAATTAAATTAAATTAAATTAAATTAAATTAAATTAAATTAAATTAACTTAAATTAATTAAATTAAATTAAATTAAATTAAATTAAAGTAAATTAAATTAAATTAAACTATATTAAATTAAATTAAATTAAATTAAATTAAATTTAATTAAAATTGAAATAAATTAAATTAAATTAAATTAATTTAAGTTCAATTAAATTAAATTAAACTAAATTAAATTAAATTAAAATAAATTGAATTAAATTAAATTAAATTATATTAAATTAAATTAAGTTAAATTAAAATAAATTAAATTAAATTAAATTTAATTTAATTAAATTTAAATAAATTAAATAAAACTAAATTAAATTAAATTAAATTAAATTAAGTTAAATTAAATTATATTAAGTTAAATTAAAATAAAATAAATTTAATTTAATTTAATATAATTTAATTAAATTATATTAAATTAAATTTAATTAAATTCAATTATATTAAATTAAATTAAATTAAAGTAAATTAAAATAAATTAAATTAAATTGAATTAAATTTAATAATTTAAATTAAATTAAGTTAAGTTAAATTAAATTAAATGAAATTTTTTCACTATTTCCAAAAAAAAAATATGTGGTCTGAAACAGTTCCATTTAAATGAAAACCCAAAAGAAAATGAAATTATATTAAATTAAATTAAAGTAAATTAAACTAAAATAAATTAAATTAAATAAAATTAAACTAAATTAAATTAAATTAAATTAAATTAAATTAAAACAAATTGAATTAAATTAAATTAAATTAAATTAAATTAAATTAAATTAAATTAAATTAAATTAAATTAAATTAAATTAAATTAAATTAAATTATTTTAAATTAAATTAAATTAAATTAAATTAAATTAAATTAAAATAAATTAAAATAAAAAAAACAAAATTAAATTAAATTAAATTAAATTAAATTAAATTAAATTAAATTAAATTAAATTAAATTAACTTAAATTAATTTAAATTAAATTAAATTAAATTTAAATAAATTTAAATAAATTAAAATAAATAAAATTAAATTTAATTAAGTTAAATTAAATAAAATTAAATTTAATTAAAATAAATTTGATTAAGTTAAATTAAATTAAATTAAATAAAATTAAACTAAATTAAATTAAATTAAAATAAATTGAATTAAATTAAATTAAATTAAATTAAATTAAACTAAGTTAAATTAAATTAAATTAAATAAAATTAAAGTAAATTAAATTAAATTAAATTAAAATTAGTTAAATTAAATTAAATTAAAGTAAATTAAATTAAACTAAATTAAATTAATTTAAATTAAATTAAAATAAATTAAATTAAATTAAATTTAATTAATTTAAATTTAATTACCATAAATTAAACTAAATTAAATTAAAGTAAATTAAATAAACTAAATAAACTAAATTAAATTAAATTAAATTAAATTAAGTTAAATTAAATTAAAATAAATTAAATTAAATTAAATTAAGTTAATATAAATTAAATTAAATTAAGTTAAATTAAATTAAATTAAATTAAATTAAATTAATTTAAATTAAATTAATTTAAACTAAATTAAATTAAATTAAAATGAATTAAATTAAATTAAATTAAATTCAATTAAATTAAATTAATTTAATTTAAATTAAATTAAATTAAATTATATTAAATTAAATTAAGTTAAATTAAAATAAATTAAATTAAATTAAATTAAATTAAATTAAATCAAAATAAATTAAATTAAATAAAAAAAAATAAATTAAAATAAATAAAATTAAATTTAATTAAATTAAATTTAATTAAATTAAATAAAATTAAATAAATTAAAATAAAATAAATTAAATTAAATTATATTAAATTAAACTTAAATTAATTAACTTAAATTAAATTAAATTAACTTAAAATAATTTAAATTAAATTAAATTAAATTACATTAAATTAAATTAAATTAAAATAAATTTAAATAAATTTAAATATATTAAAATAAATTAAATTAAATTTAATTAAGTTAAATTAAATAAAATTAAATTAAATTAAAATAAATTTAATTAAGTTAAATTAAATCAAATTAAATTAAATTAAACTAAATTAAATTAAATTAAAATAAATTGAATTAAATTAAATTAAATTAAATTAAATTAAACTAAGTTAAATTAAATTAAATTAAATTAATTTAAATTAATTTAAATTAAATTAAATTAAATTAAATTAAATTAAATTAAATTAAATTAAATTAAATTAAATTAAATTAAATTAAATTAAATTAAATTAAATTAAATTAAATTAAATTAAATTAAATTAAATTAAATTAAATTAAATTAAATTAAATTAAATTAAATTAAATTAAATTAAATTAAATTAAATAAATTAAGTTAAATTAAATAAAATTTAATTAATTTAAATTAAATAAAATTAAATAAATTAAAATAAATTTAAATTAAATTAAATTATATTAAATTGAACTTAAATTAATTAAATTAAGTAAAATTAAATTAAATTAAATTAAATTAAATTAAATTAAATCAAAGTAAATAAAATTAAATTAAATTAAATTAAATTAAAGTAAATTAAATTAACCTAATTAAATTTAATTTAATTAAATTTAATTATATTAAAATAAATTAAAATAAATAAAAATAAAATAAATGAAAATAAATTAAATTAAATTAATTTAATATAAATTAAATTAAAATAAACAAAATAAAATTAAATTAATTTAAATTAAATTGAATTAAATTAAATTATATTAAATTAAATTAAAATAAATTTAATTAAGTTAAATTAAATCAAATTAAATTAAATTAAACTAAATTAAATTAAATTAAAATAAATTGAATTAAATTAAATTAAATTAAATTAAATTAAACTAAGTTAAATTAAATTAAATTAAATTAAATTAAAGTAAATTAAATTAAATTAAATTAAAATAAATTAATTTAAATTAAATTAAAATAAATTAAATTAAACTAAATTAAATTAATTTAAATTAAATTAAAATAAATTAAATTAAATTAAATTCAATTAATTTAAATTTAATTACCATAAATTAAACTAAATTAAATTAAACTAAATTAAATTAAAGTAAATTAAATAAACTAAATAAACTAAATTAAATTAAATTAAATTAAATTAAGTTAAATTAAATTAAAATAAATTAAATTAAATTAAATTAAATTAAATTAATATAAATTAAATTAAATTAAGTTAAATTAAATTAAATTAAATTAAATTAAATTAAATTAAATTAATTTAAATTAAATTAATTTAAACTAAATTAAATTAAATTAAAATGAATTAAATTAAATTAAATTAAATTCAATTAAATTAAATTAATTTAATTTAAATTAAATTAAATTAAATTATATTAAATTAAATTAAGTTAAATTAAAATAAATTAAATTAAATTAAATTAAATTAAATTAAATCAAAATAAATTAAATTAAATAAAAAAAATTAAATTAAAATAAATAAAATTAAATTTAATTAAATTAAATTTAATTAAATTAAATAAAATTAAATAAATTAAAATAAAATAAATTAAATTAAATTATATTAAATTAAGCTTAAATTAATTAACTTAAATTAAATTAAATTAACTTAAAATAATTTAAATTAAATTAAATTAAATTAAATTAAAATAAATTTAAATAAATTTAAATATATTAAAATAAATTAAATTAAATTTAATTAAGTTAAATTAAATAAAATTAAATTAAATTAAAATAAATTTAATTAAGTTAAATTAAATCAAATTAAATTAAATTAAACTAAATTAAATTAAATTAAAATAAATTGAATTAAATTAAATTAAATTAAATTTAATTAAATTAAACTAAGTTAAATTAAATTAAATTAAATTAAAGTAAATTAAATTAAACTAAATTAAATTAATTTAAATTAATTTAACTTAAAATAAATTAAATTAAATTAAATTAAATTAAATTAAATTAAATTAAATTAAATTAAATTAAATTAAATTAAATTAAATTAAATAAATTAAGTTAAATTAAATAAAATTTAATTAATTTAAATTAAATAAAATTAAATAAATTAAAATAAATTTAAATTAAATTAAATTATATTAAATTGAACTTAAATTAATTAAATTAAGTAAAATTAAATTAAATTAAATCAAAGTAAATAAAATTAAATTAAATTAAATTAAATTAAAGTAAATTAAATTAACCTAATTAAATTTAATTTAATTAAATTAAATTATATTAAAATAAATTAAAATAAATAAAAATAAAATAAATGAAATTAAATTAAATTAAATTAATTTAATATAAATTAAATTAAAATAAACAAAATAAAATTAAATTAATTTAAATTAAATTAAATTAAATAAAATTAAATTAAATTAAATTAAATTAAACTAAATTAAATTAAATTAAATTAATATAAATTAAATTAAATTAAATTAAATTAAATTATATTAAATTAAATTAAATTAAATAAAGTTAAATTAAATTAAATTAAATTAAAGTAAATTAAATTAAACTAAATAAAATTAAATTAAATGAATTTAAATTAAATTATATTAAATTAAATTAAATTAAATTAAATTAATTTAAATTAAATTATATTATATTATAATAAATTAAATTAAATTAAATTAAATCAAATTAAAATAAATTAAATCAATTTAAATTAAATTAATTAAAATTAAATTAAATTAAATTATATTAAAAAAATTTAAATAAATTAAATTAAGTTAAATTAAATTAATATAAATTAAATTAAATTAATTTAATCAAATTAAATTAATCTAAAGTAAATTAAATTAAATAAAACTAAATTAAATTAAATTAAATTATATTAAATTAAATTAAATTAAATAAAATTAAATTAAATAAAATTAAATTAAACTAAATTAAATTAAATTAATTTAAATTAAGGTAAATTAAATTAAATTAAATTAAATTAAATTAAATTAAGATAAGGTAAATTCAATTAAATTAAATTAAATTAATTTAAATTATTTGAAATTAATTTAAATTAAATTAAATTAAATTAAATTAAATTAAATTAATTTAAATTAAATTAAATAAAATTAAAATAAATTAAAATAATTTAAAATAAATAAAATTAAATTAAATTAAATTAAATTAAATTAACTTAAATTAATTAAATTAAATTAAATTAAATTAAAGTAAATTAAATTAAATTAAACTATATTAAATTAAATTAAATTAAATTTAATTAAATTTAAAATAAATTAAATTAAATTAAATTAATTTAAGTTCAATTAAATTAAATTAAACTAAATTAAATTAAATTAAAATAAATTGAATTAAATTAAATTAAATTAAATTAAATTAAAATAAAATAAATTTAATTTAATTTAATTTAATTTAATTAAATTCAATTATATTAAATTAAATTAAATTAAAGTAAATTAAAATAAATTAAATTAAATTGAATTAAATTTAATAATTTAAATTAAATTAAATTAAGTTAAATAAAATTAAATTAAACTATATTAAATTAAATTAAATTAAATTTAATTAAATTTAAATAAATTAAATAAAACTAAATTTAATTAAATTAAATTAAAATAAGTTAAATTAAATTATATTAACTTAAAATAAAATAAAATAAATTTAATTTAATTTAATTTAATTTAATTAAATTCAATTATATTAAATTAAATTAAATTAAAGTAAATTAAAATAAATTAAATTAAATTGAATTAAATTTAATAATTTAAATTGAATTAATTAAGTTAAATTAAATTAAATGAAATTATATTAAATTAAATTAAAGTAAATTAAACTAAAATAAATTAAATTAAATAAAATTAAACTAAATTAAATTAAATTAAAATAAATTAAATTAAAGTAAATTGAATTAAATTAAATTAAATTAAATTAAACTAAGTTAAATTAAATTAAATTAAATTAAATTAAATTATATTAAATTAAATTAAATTAAATTAAATTAAATTAAATTAAATTAAACTAAATTAAATTAATTTAAATTAAATTAAAATAAATCAAATTAAATTAAATTCAATTAAATTAAATTTAATTAAATTAAACTAAATTAAATTAAACTAAATTAAATTAAAGTAAATTAAATAAACTAAATAAACTAAATTAAATTAAATTAAATTAAATTAAAATAAATTAAATTAAATTAAATTAAATTAAATTAAATTAATATAAATTAAATTAAATTAAGTTAAATTAAAATAAATTAAATTAAATTAAATTAAATTAAATTAAATTGATTTAAATTAAATTAATTTAAACTAAATTAAATTAAATTAAAATGAATTATATTAAATTAAATTAAATTCAATTAAAATAAATTAAATTAAATTAAATTAAAATAAATTAAAATAAATAAAATAAATTTAAATTAAATTAAATTAAATTAAATTAACTTAAAATAATTTAAATTAAATTAAATTAAATTACATTAAATTAAATTAAATTAAAATAAATTTAAATAAATTTAAATATATTAAAATAAATTAAATTAAATTTAATTAAGTTAAATTAAATAAAATTAAATTAAATTAAAATAAATTTAATTAAGTTAAATTAAATTAAATTAAACTAAATTAAACTAAATTAAATTAAATTAAAATAAATTGAATTAAAGTAAATTAACTTAAATAAAATTAAACTAAGTTAAATTAAATTAAATTAAATTAAAGTAAATTAAATTAAATTAAATTAAAATAAATTAAATTAAATTAAATTAAAGTAAATTAAATTAAACTAAATTAAATTAATTTAAATTAAATTAAAATAAATTAAATTAAATTCAATTAAATTAAATTTAATAAAATTAAACTAAATTAAATTAAATTTAAGTAAATTGAATAAACTAAATAAACTAATTTAAATTAAATTAAATTGAATTAAATTAAAATAAATTAAATTAAATTAAATTAAATTAAACTAAATTAAATTAAATTAAATTAATTTAAATTAAATTAAATTAAGTTAAATTAAATTAAATTAAAATAAATTAAATTCAATTAAATTAATTTAATTTAAATAAAATAAAATAAAATTAAATTAAATTAAATTAAATTAAATTAAATTAAATTAAATTAAATTAAATTAAATTAAATTAAATTAAATTAAATTAAATTAAATTAAATTAAATTAAATTAAATTAAATTAAATTAAATAAATTAAGTTAAACTAAATAAAATTTAATTTAATTAAATTAAATAAAATTAAATAAATTAAAATAAAATAAAATTAAATTAAATTATATTAAATTGAACTTAAATTAATTAAATTAAGTAAAATTCAATTAAATTAAATTAAATTAAATTAAATTAAATCAAAGTAAATAAAATTAAATTAAATTAAATTAAATTAAATCAAAGTAAATAAAATTAAATTAAATTAAATTAAATTAAAGTATATTAAATTAACCTAATTAAATTTAATTTAATTAAATTAAATTATATTAAAATAAATTAAAATAAATTAAAATAAAATAAATGAAATTAAATTTAATTAAATTAAATTATATTAAAATAAATTAAAATAAATAAAATTAAAATAAATGAAATTAAATAAAATTAAATTAATTTAATATAAATTAAATTAAATTAAATTAAAATAAATAAAATTAAATTAATTTAAATTAAATTAAATTAAATTAAATTAAATTAAATTATATTGAATTAAATTAAATTAAATTAAATTAAATTAAATTAAATTAAATTAAATTATATTATATTATAATAAATTAAATTAAATTAAATTGAATAAACTAAATAAACTAATTTAAATTAAATTAAATTGAATTAAATTAAAATAAATTAAATTAAATTAAATTAAGTTAAATTAAATTAAATTAAATTAAATTAAATTAATTTAATTTAAATTAAATTAAATTAAGTTAAATTAAATTAAATTAAAATAAATTAAATTCAATTAAATTAATTTAATTAAAATTAAATTAAATTAAATTAAGTTAAATTAAATTAAATTAAATTAAATTAAATTAAATTAAATTAAATTAAATTAAATTAAATTAAATTAAATTAAATTAAAATAAATTAAATTAAATTAAATTAAATTAAATTAAATAAATTAAGTTAAAATAAATAAAATTTAATTAAATTAAATAAAATAAAACTAAATAAATTAAAATTAAATTAAATTAAATTAAATTATATTAAATTGAACTTAAATTAATTAATTTAAGTAAAATTCAATTAATTTAAATTAAATTAAATTAAATTAAATCAAAGTAAATAAAATTAATTTAAATTAAATTAAATTAAAGTAAATTAAATTAACCTAATTAAATTTAATTTAATTAACTTAAATTATATTTAAATAAATTAAAATAAATAAAAATAAAATAAATGAAATTAAATTAAATTAATATAAATTAAATTAAAATAAATTAAATAAAATTAAATTAATTTAAATTAAATTAAATTAAATAAAATTAAATTAAATTAAATTAAATTAAACTAAATTAAATTAAATTAAATTAAATTAAATTAAATTATATTGAATTAAATTAAATTAAATTAAATTAAATTAAATTAAATTATATTATAATAAATTAAATTAAATTAAATTAAATTGAATAAACTAAATAAACTAATTTAAGTTAAATTGAATTGAATTAAATTAAACTAAATTAAATTAAATTAAATTAAATTAAATTAAATTAAATTAATTTAAATTAAATTAAATTAAGTTAAATTAAATTAAATAAAAATAAATTAAATTCAATTAAATTAATTTAATTTAAATTAAATTAAATTAAATTAAATTAAATTAAATTAAATTAAATTAAATTAAATTAAATTAAATTAAATTAAATTAAATTAAATTAAATTAAATTAAATTAAATTAAATTAAATTAAACTAAATTAAATTAAATTAAATTAAATTAAATTAAATTAAATTAAATTAAATTAAATTAAATAAATTAAGTTAAATTAAATAAAATTTAATTTAATTAAATTAAATAAAATTAAATAAATTAAAATAAAATTAAATTAAATTAAATTATATTAAATTGAACTTAAATTAATTAAATTAAGTAAAATTCAATTAAATTAAATTAAATTAAATTAAATTAAATTAAATCAAAGTAAATAAAATTAAATTAAATTAAATTAAATTAAAGTTAATTAAATTAACCTAATTAAATTTAATTTAATTAAATTAAATTATATTAAAATAAATTAAAATAAATAAAAATAAAATAAATAAAATAAATTAAATTAAATTAGTTTAATATAAATTAAATTAAAATAAATAAAATAAAATTTTTTTAAATTAAATTAAATTAAATAAAATTAAATTAAATTAAATTTAATTTAATTAACTTAAATTATATTAAAATAAATTAAAATAAATAAAAATAAAATAAATGAAATTAAATTTAATTAAATTAAATTATATTAAAATAAATTAAAATAAATAAAATTAAAATAAATGAAATTAAATTAAAGTAAGTTATATTAAATTAACCTAAATAAAAATAAATTAAATTAAATTAAATTAAATTAAAGTAAATTAAATTAAACTAAATTAAATTAAATTAAATTATATTAAATTAAATTAAATTAAATCAAAGTAAATAAAATTAAATTAAATTAAATTAAATTAAAGTAAATTAAATTAACCTAATTAAATTTAATTTAATTAAATTAAATTATATTTAAATAAATTAAAATAAATAAAAATAAAATAAATGAAATTAAATTAATTTAATATAAATTAAATTAAAATAAATTAAATAAAATTAAATTAATTTAAATTAAATTAAATTAAATTAAATTAAATTAAATTAAATTAAATTAAACTAAATTAAATTAAATTAAATTAAATTAAATTAAATTAAATTAAATTAAATTAAATTAAATTAAATTATATTGAATTAAATTAAATTAAATTAAATTAAATTAAATTAAATTAAATTATATTATATTATAATAAATTAAATTAAATTAAATTAAATTGAATAAACTAAATAAACTAATTTAAATTAAATTGAATTGAATTAAATTAAACTAAATTAAATTAAATTAAATTAAATTAAATTAAATTAATTTAAATTAAATTAAATTAAGTTAAATTAAATTAAATAAAAATAAATTAAATTCAATTAAATTAATTTAATTTAAATTAAATTAAATTAAATTAAATTAAATTAAATTAAATTAAATTAAATTAAACTAAATTAAATTAAATTAAATTAAATTAAATTAAAATAAATTAAATTAAATTAAATTAAATTAAATAAATTAAGTTAAATTAAATAAAATTTAATTAAATTAAATTAAATAAAATTAAATAAATTAAAATAAAATTAAATTAAATTAAATTATATTAAATTGAACTTAAATTAATTAAATTAAGTAAAATTCAATTAAATTAAATAAAATTAAATTAAATTAAATTAAATCAAAGTAAATAAAATTAAATTAAATTAAATTAAATTAAAGTTAATTAAATTAACCTAATTAAATTTAATTTAATTAAATTAAATTATATTAAAATAAATTAAAATAAATAAAAATAAAATAAATAAAATAAATTAAATTAAATTAGTTTAACATAAATTAAATTAAAATAAATAAAATAAAATTTATTTAAATTAAATTAAATTAAATTAAATTAAATTAAATTAAACTAAATTAAATTAAATTAAATTAAATTAAATTAAATTAAATTATATTGAATTAAATTAAATTAAATAAAGTTAAATTAAATTAAATTAAATTAAATTAAACTAAATTAAATTAAATTAAAGTAAGTTATATTAAATTAAATTAAATTAAAATAAATTAAATTAAATTAAATTAAATTAAAGTAAATTAAATTAAACTAAATTAAATTAAATTAAATTAATTTAAATTAAATTATATTAAATTAAATTAAATTAAATTAAATTAAATAAAATTAAATTATATTATATTATAATAAATTAAATTAAATTAAATTAAATCAAATTAAAATAAATTAAATCAATTTAAATTAAATTAAATAAAATTAAATAAATTAAATTATATTAAAAAAATTTCAATAAATTAAATTAAATTAAATTAAATTAAATTAAATTAATATAAATTAAATTAAATTAATTTAATCAAATTAAATTAATCTAAAGTAAATTAAATTAAATAAAACTAAATTAATTTAAATTAAATTATATTAAATTAAATTAAATTAAATAAAATTAAATTAAATAAAATTAAATTAAACTAAATTAAATTAATTTAAAGTAAGTTAAATTAAATTAAATTAATTTAAATTAAATTAAATTAAATTAAGATAAGGTAAATTCAATTAAATTAAATTAAATTAAATTAAATTAAGATAAGGTAAATTCAATTAATTTAAATTAAATTAAATTAAATTAAATTAAATTAAATTAATTTAAATTAAATTAAATTAAATTAAAATAAATTAAAATAAATAAAATTAAATTAAATTAAATTAAATTAAATTAAATTAAATTAAATTAACTTAAATTAATTAAATTAAATTAAATTAAATTAAATTAAAGTAAATTAAATTAAATTAAACTATATTAAATTAAATTAAATTAAATTAAATTAAATTTAATTAAAATTGAAATAAATTAAATTAAATTAAATTAATTTAAGTTCAATTAAATT
This sequence comes from Ceratitis rosa, assembly GCA_037013455.1. NCBI lineage: Eukaryota > Metazoa > Arthropoda > Insecta > Diptera > Tephritidae > Ceratitis > Ceratitis rosa. The sequence goes on along the minus strand of JAWMAG010000082.1, from coordinate 49,950 downwards.
AAATTAAACTAAATTAAATTAAATTAAAATAAATTGAATTAAATTAAATTAAATTATATTAAATTAAATTAAGTTAAATTAAAATAAATTAAATTAAATTAAATTTAATTTAATTAAATTTAAATAAATTAAATAAAACTAAATTAAATTAAATTAAATTAAATTAAGTTAAATTAAATTATATTAAGTTAAATTAAAATAAAATAAATTTAATTTAATTTAATATAATTTAATTAAATTATATTAAATTAAATTTAATTAAATTCAATTATATTAAATTAAATTAAATTAAAGTAAATTAAAATAAATTAAATTAAATTGAATTAAATTTAATAATTTAAATTAAATTAAGTTAAGTTAAATTAAATTAAATGAAATTTTTTCACTATTTCCAAAAAAAAAATATGTGGTCTGAAACAGTTCCATTTAAATGAAAACCCAAAAGAAAATGAAATTATATTAAATTAAATTAAAGTAAATTAAACTAAAATAAATTAAATTAAATAAAATTAAACTAAATTAAATTAAATTAAATTAAATTAAATTAAAACAAATTGAATTAAATTAAATTAAATTAAATTAAATTAAATTAAATTAAATTAAATTAAATTAAATTAAATTAAATTAAATTAAATTATTTTAAATTAAATTAAATTAAATTAAATTAAATTAAATTAAAATAAATTAAAATAAAAAAAACAAAATTAAATTAAATTAAATTAAATTAAATTAAATTAAATTAAATTAAATTAAATTAAATTAACTTAAATTAATTTAAATTAAATTAAATTAAATTTAAATAAATTTAAATAAATTAAAATAAATAAAATTAAATTTAATTAAGTTAAATTAAATAAAATTAAATTTAATTAAAATAAATTTGATTAAGTTAAATTAAATTAAATTAAATAAAATTAAACTAAATTAAATTAAATTAAAATAAATTGAATTAAATTAAATTAAATTAAATTAAATTAAACTAAGTTAAATTAAATTAAATTAAATAAAATTAAAGTAAATTAAATTAAATTAAATTAAAATTAGTTAAATTAAATTAAATTAAAGTAAATTAAATTAAACTAAATTAAATTAATTTAAATTAAATTAAAATAAATTAAATTAAATTAAATTTAATTAATTTAAATTTAATTACCATAAATTAAACTAAATTAAATTAAAGTAAATTAAATAAACTAAATAAACTAAATTAAATTAAATTAAATTAAATTAAGTTAAATTAAATTAAAATAAATTAAATTAAATTAAATTAAGTTAATATAAATTAAATTAAATTAAGTTAAATTAAATTAAATTAAATTAAATTAAATTAATTTAAATTAAATTAATTTAAACTAAATTAAATTAAATTAAAATGAATTAAATTAAATTAAATTAAATTCAATTAAATTAAATTAATTTAATTTAAATTAAATTAAATTAAATTATATTAAATTAAATTAAGTTAAATTAAAATAAATTAAATTAAATTAAATTAAATTAAATTAAATCAAAATAAATTAAATTAAATAAAAAAAAATAAATTAAAATAAATAAAATTAAATTTAATTAAATTAAATTTAATTAAATTAAATAAAATTAAATAAATTAAAATAAAATAAATTAAATTAAATTATATTAAATTAAACTTAAATTAATTAACTTAAATTAAATTAAATTAACTTAAAATAATTTAAATTAAATTAAATTAAATTACATTAAATTAAATTAAATTAAAATAAATTTAAATAAATTTAAATATATTAAAATAAATTAAATTAAATTTAATTAAGTTAAATTAAATAAAATTAAATTAAATTAAAATAAATTTAATTAAGTTAAATTAAATCAAATTAAATTAAATTAAACTAAATTAAATTAAATTAAAATAAATTGAATTAAATTAAATTAAATTAAATTAAATTAAACTAAGTTAAATTAAATTAAATTAAATTAATTTAAATTAATTTAAATTAAATTAAATTAAATTAAATTAAATTAAATTAAATTAAATTAAATTAAATTAAATTAAATTAAATTAAATTAAATTAAATTAAATTAAATTAAATTAAATTAAATTAAATTAAATTAAATTAAATTAAATTAAATTAAATTAAATTAAATTAAATTAAATTAAATTAAATTAAATTAAATAAATTAAGTTAAATTAAATAAAATTTAATTAATTTAAATTAAATAAAATTAAATAAATTAAAATAAATTTAAATTAAATTAAATTATATTAAATTGAACTTAAATTAATTAAATTAAGTAAAATTAAATTAAATTAAATTAAATTAAATTAAATTAAATCAAAGTAAATAAAATTAAATTAAATTAAATTAAATTAAAGTAAATTAAATTAACCTAATTAAATTTAATTTAATTAAATTTAATTATATTAAAATAAATTAAAATAAATAAAAATAAAATAAATGAAAATAAATTAAATTAAATTAATTTAATATAAATTAAATTAAAATAAACAAAATAAAATTAAATTAATTTAAATTAAATTGAATTAAATTAAATTATATTAAATTAAATTAAAATAAATTTAATTAAGTTAAATTAAATCAAATTAAATTAAATTAAACTAAATTAAATTAAATTAAAATAAATTGAATTAAATTAAATTAAATTAAATTAAATTAAACTAAGTTAAATTAAATTAAATTAAATTAAATTAAATTATATTAAATTAAATTAAATTAAATTAAATTAAATTAAATTAAATTAAACTAAATTAAATTAATTTAATTAAATTAAAATAAATCAAATTAAATTAAATTCAATTAAATTAAATTTAATTAAATTAAACTAAATTAAATTAAACTAAATTAAATTAAAGTAAATTAAATAAACTAAATAAACTAAATTAAATTAAATTTAATTAAATTAAAATAAATTAAATTAAATTAAATTAAATTAATATAAATTAAATTAAATTAAGATAAATTAAATTAAATTAAATTAAATTAAATTAAATTAAATTAATTTAAATTAAATTAATTTAAACTAAATTAAATTAAATTAAAATGAATTATATTAAATTAAATTAAATTCAATTAAAATTAATATATTAAATTAAATCAAAATAAATTAAATTAAATAAAAAACTTAAATTAAAAAAAAATAATATTAAATTTAATTAAATTAAATATATTAAAATAAAATTAAATTAAATTAAATTAAACTTAAATTAATTAAATTAAATTAAATTAAATTTAATGAAAGTAAATAAAATTAAATTAAATTAAATTAAATTAAAATAAATTGAATTAACCTAATTAAATTTAATTTAATTATATTAAAAAAAATTAAAATAAATAAAATTAAAATAAATGAAATTAAATTAAATTAAATTAATTTAATATAAATTAAAATAAATGAAATAAAATTAAATTAATTTAAATTAAATAAAAATAAATTAAATTAAATTAAACTAAATTAAACTAAATTAAATTAAATTAAATTAAACTATATTAAATTTAATTTAATTAGATAAAGTTAAATTAATCTAAATTAAATTAAATTAAATTAAATTAAAGTAAATTAAATTAAACTAAATTAAATTAAATTAAATTAATTTAAACTAAATTATTTTAAATCAAATTAAATTAAATTAAATTAAATTAAATTAAATCTAATTAAAATAAATTAAATCAATTTAAATTAAATTAAATAAAATTAAATTAAATTAAATTAAATTATATTAAAAAAATTTAAATAAATTAAATTAAATTAAATTAAATTAAATTAATATAAATTAAATTAAATTAATTTTTGGGTTTTTATGGAACTGTTTTTAGATCATATATTTTTTGGAAATAGTGAAAAAATTACAACAATAGTTTTGGACGGTAGAAGTTATAGCTGCTATTTCGGAAACCACCACGTTTCCTCATCAGACTTCTTTTTCCAGACACCTTTGTTCGAATGGGATTCGAACTTGGGATGCCCACAGCACGAGCCAATGGTTATCCCATTAAGCTACATGTGTGCCGCTTTTACTTATTGTTGTTTTCACTTTTTCCCTTTTACCTACATATTCACGATCAAGTGCTCAGATTTTCTGTAGCTGTAAACTTGGCGTGATGTAGTTGTTTTTGCGAAGAATTTACCAACAAATATTTTAAGGCAACGCCTTTTTTATTATTGGAAAATTTCACTCGCACGGCAAGGCTCTTCCGTAATTAAATTAAATCAAATTAAATTAATCTAAATTAAATTAAATTAAATAAAATTAAATTAAATTATATTAAATTAAATTAAATTAAATAAAATTAAATTAAATAAAATTAAATTAAATTAAGATAAGGTAAATTAAATTAAATTAAATTAAATTAAACTAAATTAAATTAATTTAAATTAAATTAAAATAAATCAAATTAAATTAAATTCAATTAAATTAAATTTAATTAAATTAAACTAAATTAAATTAAACTAAATTAAATTAAAGTAAATTAAATAAACTAAATAAACTAAATTAAATTAAATTTAATTAAATTAAAATAAATTAAATTAAATTAAATTAAATTAATATAAATTAAATTAAATTAAGATAAATTAAATTAAATTAAATTAAATTAAATTAAATTAAATTAATTTAAATTAAATTAATTTAAACTAAATTAAATTAAATTAAAATGAATTATATTAAATTAAATTAAATTCAATTAAAATTAATATATTAAATTAAATCAAAATAAATTAAATTAAATAAAAAACTTAAATTAAAAAAAAATAATATTAAATTTAATTAAATTAAATATATTAAAATAAAATTAAATTAAATTAAATTAAACTTAAATTAATTAAATTAAATTAAATTAAATTTAATGAAAGTAAATAAAATTAAATTAAATTAAATTAAATTAAAATAAATTGAATTAACCTAATTAAATTTAATTTAATTATATTAAAAAAAATTAAAATAAATAAAATTAAAATAAATGAAATTAAATTAAATTAAATTAATTTAATATAAATTAAAATAAATGAAATAAAATTAAATTAATTTAAATTAAATAAAAATAAATTAAATTAAATTAAACTAAATTAAACTAAATTAAATTAAATTAAATTAAACTATATTAAATTTAATTTAATTAGATAAAGTTAAATTAATCTAAATTAAATTAAATTAAATTAAATTAAAGTAAATTAAATTAAACTAAATTAAATTAAATTAAATTAATTTAAACTAAATTATTTTAAATCAAATTAAATTAAATTAAATTAAATTAAATCTAATTAAAATAAATTAAATCAATTTAAATTAAATTAAATAAAATTAAATTAAATTAAATTAAATTATATTAAAAAAATTTAAATAAATTAAATTAAATTAAATTAAATTAAATTAATATAAATTAAATTAAATTAATTTTTGGGTTTTTATGGAACTGTTTTTAGATCATATATTTTTTGGAAATAGTGAAAAAATTACAACAATAGTTTTGGACGGTAGAAGTTATAGCTGCTATTTCGGAAACCACCACGTTTCCTCATCAGACTTCTTTTTCCAGACACCTTTGTTCGAATGGGATTCGAACTTGGGATGCCCACAGCACGAGCCAATGGTTATCCCATTAAGCTACATGTGTGCCGCTTTTACTTATTGTTGTTTTCACTTTTTCCCTTTTACCTACATATTCACGATCAAGTGCTCAGATTTTCTGTAGCTGTAAACTTGGCGTGATGTAGTTGTTTTTGCGAAGAATTTACCAACAAATATTTTAAGGCAACGCCTTTTTTATTATTGGAAAATTTCACTCGCACGGCAAGGCTCTTCCGTAATTAAATTAAATCAAATTAAATTAATCTAAATTAAATTAAATTAAATAAAATTAAATTAAATTATATTAAATTAAATTAAATTAAATAAAATTAAATTAAATAAAATTAAATTAAATTAATATAAGGTAAATTCAATTAAATTAAATCAAATTAAATTAAATTAATATAAATTAAATTAAATTAAGTTAAACTAAATTAAATTAAATTAAATTAAATTAAATTAAATTAAATTAATTTAAATTAAATTAATTTAAACTAAATTAAATTAAATTAAAATGAATTAAATTAAATAAAAAAAAATAAAATTAAAATAAATAAAATTAAATTTAATTAAATTAAATTTAATTAAATTAAATAAAATTAAATAAATTAAAATAAAATAAAATTAAATTAAATTATTTAAATTAAACTTAAATTAATTAAATTAAATTAAATTAAATTAAATTTAATCAAAGTAAATAAAATTAAATTAAATTAAATTAAATTAAAGTAAATTAAATAAACCTAATTAAATTTAATTTAATTAAATTAAATTATATTAAAATAAATTAAATTAAAATAAATGAAATTAAATTAAATTAAATTAATTTAATATAAATTAAAATAAATAAAATAAAATTAAATTAATTTAAATTAAATAAAATTAAGTTAAATTAAATTAAATTAAATTAAACTAAATTAAATTAAATTAAATTAAATTAAATTATATTAAATTAAATTTAATTAAATAAAGTTTAATTAATCTAAATTTAATTAAATTAAACTAAATTAAATTAAATTAAATTAACGTAAGTTAAATTAAATTAAATTAAATTAAAATAAGTTAAATTAAAATAAATTAAATTAAATTAAATTAAAGTAAATTAAATTAAACTAAATTAAATTAATTTAAATTAAATTATATTAAATTAAATTAAATTAAATTAAATTAAATTCAAATAAATTAAATCAATTTAAATTAAATTAAATAAAATTAAATTAAATTAAATTAAAATAAGTTAAATTAAAATAAATTAAATTAAATTAAATTAAAGTAAATTAAATTAAACTAAATTAAATTAATTTAAATTAAATTATATTAAATTAAATTAAATTAAATTAAATTAAATTCAAATAAATTAAATCAATTTAAATTAAATTAAATAAAATTAAATTAAATTAAATTAAATTATATTAAAAAAATTTAAATAAATTAAATTAAATTAATTTAAATTAATATAAATTAAATTAAATTAAATCAAGTTAAATTAATCTAAATTAAGTTAAATTAAATAAAATTAAATTAAATTATATTAAATTAAATTATATTAAATAAAATTAAATTAAACTAAATTAAAATAAATTAATTTAAAGTAAGTTAAATTAAATTAAATTAAATTAAATTAAATTAAGATAAGGTTAATTCAATTAAATTAAATTAAATTAAATTAAATTAATTTAAACTAAATTAAATAAAATTAAATTAAATTAAATTAAATTAAACTAAATTAAATTAAATTAAATTAAGGGGGGAGACTCATGTAAATGCCTCGAAATCGGTCATTTTTAATATTTTTTTTTACAGTGATAAAATAATTTAATTGTTTAGAACTTTTAAAACAACTTTATTTAACATTTTAAGATTACAAAAAAAATTTTTTTTTTTTAATTC